>JAPVLO010000253.1:3000000-3186264 GCA_027257055.1 Cephalopachus bancanus | reverse complement strand
TCTTGAAAAAAAAACTACAGAAAGTAAAACAATTGCATTTTTATTTTGCCACTTAAACCCAAAAGATATCTTGGAGTGATTATAACAATAATCTTCACATTGTGGAGGAATACGTATTTTATTGACTACAAGAGGTACCGAATTTGATACAGTGATACACTAAGAGAAAGCTGTCACGAAATTTACAATGCGCCCATCTTGAAAACCAGTATTTAACTACTGACATTAGCTGCAACTCCCCAAACACACCCATATCCACTCATACATACTAACATTCCCACTAGTTCTGCATGACTATAGCCAAAACTAAGAATTGCAAAATGTATAATGGAAGAAAGCTGGAAATAAAGTCTCCAATTCCAGTCACAAGACTGACCTTGTTAAATGAAATGAAGAAATGCCATGATGTAGCTAGATGTGAAGTGAAAAAAAGCATGGCAAGTCTTGCTATGTCCCCAAGGTTTCTTGTCTAAATGTGGAGAAAATGGACACAGGCACTAGACTTGGCTCAAAGAGACTACGCCCGACTCTCGGCTCAAAGACGGCAGAGACTCTGGGGCCAGAGGTGTATTCGAATTCAGAAGGTGCAGAATGAGAAAAAGTTCCTCTACAGAGATGAACATATGGCCGGGCTTATTTCTGAAGTCAGAGCTCCCTTTCAGCAGCCTGATGAGGAGGTTCTTCGATCCCAAATCCTTTCTTCTATAGAGGAGGGTGGCACCGGGGGTAGTTTCCAAGATGCAGTAGGAATGACGAGGCAGGCCCAGGCCGGATGGGGGCACACTAAGTGCTCGCTTTCCTGCCGGGAGGGCGGCCATCATCCCATGTCCTGGCCTCCAACCCGCGCTCTTGTGTTGCAGAGTGGGCAAAGGCGTGTGAGACGCTTGCTGGGTCTACCTTCCAGGTCCCTGGGTCTGCGGCAAGTTTGGGCTGGTAGGTGTGATTGGAGCAGGGTGGGGGAGGCCTGTGGAAGAAAGGAAGGCCGGGCGGGGTCGGAGGCGGGCCCCGGGGGCCTAGAAGCGGGCAGCTGCCTACGATGTGCTTCCATTGTCCTGGAAGCACGAGCATCTCTCAGGCTACGTGGGGCTCTCGGGGGGGCTACCCTGCTGTGCTGTAAGTACCAAATCTCCTCTATGGGTACCCGGCGTGTGGGAAGGTTTAAAGACCAGCCACGCTTCTCTCGCGTGGCGCTCCTGCACAGAAAGCGCCCCCTCCCGCTGCGCGCGAAGCCCCTCACAGCCCACGCATCTTTCGCGACCCCACGCCTGGCCCACCATGGACTTCCAGTCACACGCACAGACACCCACCCCCACTCGCAATCCTTCCCCCAATGCTGAGCCAAAAACACGCGCGAAAACACAGAAATACGCATGCCGGGACCATTTTATTGAGAGCCAAGCCAAGAGAAAGGGGTCTATTCAGCGCTTTCGAGGCTCAAGGTCTCCCTCTGCGCTGGAGTAAACGCAGCCCTTTCGCACAAGAGCCACCCTTGGGCAAAAAACTCGCCGGACTCCCCAGAGCGGCGGAGGCTCCAGCCGCCCACGGGCCACGGATCTGCCCCAGCCAACATTCGGGGGGTAGGGTAGTGGCCGCCCGGAGCCCGCGGAGGTCGACGCCGGGGAGGGTCTCCGCCATCAGAGGTGTCGGGCTGCGGTCGTCTGTTCCCAGAGCAGGACAAGCCTGGCGAGGGAGGCCGCTGGGACCGGCGTCGGTTGGGTTTCCGGCGGGCGATGGCGGCCTCTGCCTTTCCTGCTTCTCCTGCGGGCGCCTGCGAGTCGTCGGCTCCGGGACTGAGGGCGCCGCGTCTGGCCTGGAGTGGCTCCCCCGGACGGCAAAGTGACGGGATCCGGAGGTTACCAGGCGCAGCTGCCCGAAGGGGTTGGCAAACAGGTCCCTGTGGAAGTCTCGGCTGTCCTCAGAAAGGTCGCACAGGTCGGGGCCGAAGCGGGGCGACCGGGGCCCAACATACCCTGGGCTCAAGGCTGGCGGCATCGGGGGTCCTGGCTGCGGGGCTGCGGTATCCCGGGCGGCCAGCGCTCTGCCAGGAAAACGCTCCGCCATGGTGCTGTTGCTCCACCTGAGAGGCAAGTTGGGAAACCCGGCGTTCTAAAGACCCCCTTTGGCCGCTGCGACTTTTTATGCTCCTGGGGCGGAATGGGCGGGCCTGATCGGAGAGGGAGCCCGCTGGGTGGAGATGGGCGGTCCCGAAGCTAATACCACGAGAGCACCCGCCCAGGAACATGCAGCTCCAAATGCAATCATCTGGGAGGAAGTCGTTCAAAGGCCAACAATCCTGATGAGAGATGGCTTGTCTAAATTTTGACTTGTCTAATTTTTGATGACTTTTTCAAAAAAGGACCTATGTCATGGAAGCCAGTGGGAGCTTGAGGTGGAATACATAGCTTTTGTGTACACAATTCCATGAGGAAAGATCATTTCTAGACAGTTCTTGGCAGAAAGTAATGTGCTCCACGAAGACTCTCATCACAAACATGAATCTGATGGTAAGTGAAGCATAATATTCTTGAGAACAGAGTCAAGAAAATTTGTATTTTAAACTTTCTAGAATTGGACGGCATTCTTTATCACATCCGTGAGATACAATAGTAACTCATCCTCATCTCTGGGATCTATTCCACAGGCCAGAGCATCAGTGCATGCAGATAGAGATTTCCCTGATCAGAGGTCTCTCTTGACTCTGCAGCTGTCTGACTGAAGTCAGCCTTTGAGGATGCCACAGGTCAATATCATTTACACGTGTCAGGTGCTGGGACAGTAGTCACCCACACACAATGAAGAACACTCTGTGGCTTGCACAGACCTTGCCATCTCTCCAGTGATCAAAGTCATGGAGAAGTCATCTCAAATACAGACTTCTCCTGGATTTCTGTGGTGTCTCCTTTAAAGATGAGAAAATCAAGGTCTGAAGGTGATTCTTCCCTTCACCCGCATGGGGGGGGGTAAGAGGGGAAGGCAGGGTGTGCTTTGAACTGAAAAAAACCACCTGCCAATAACTAGAGAAACATTGAAGAAAAAATGAAACCAGAATAAGACAATGACAGAATAAATGAAATAGAAGATGAGGAACGGCAGGTTACTGAAATGCTCATGGGAACAATATGGAAGCCTCACAGCTGAGAGGACTGCAAAAGGGTCTAACTGGAGCCCACCACCGGGTGCTTGAAAAGATGGGGCAAGCAAGGACTGGTTGCAATTCCACAACAGCTAGAGACCCTTGTGGAAGTGAGGCCCAGCAAGATTGCACTCTACTGAGAACCAGTAATGGATCCTACTACCCTTGTTTAAGACCAACCAATGGAGCTCCTTTGCCATTAGCCTTCTAGTCAAGCCCCATGACAACACGTCCGGCAAAGACTTGCACTGTTTTTTAGTCTACCAAGAAAGGGAAGACTTTTCTCAGCTCCACACTAGGATGGTTGAAATACAGAGAAAGGCGAAAGATCTGCCCTGCCTTTGGCCCCTCTACAACCAACATTTAAATACAAGACATTTAGACATGATCGGGGGGGTGGAGGAGTGGGGCAGTTTAGTGCATTGGGCAGAGCCACAGCAGGTGCCACTTAACTCATTAAGTATACCCAAGGTGATTCCCTGTCAGTAGGAAGGTCACATTGGAAACACTCCACTCTGTTTTTGAGGTAGCGCTTCACTTGTGTCTGGCTTGCTTGGGGGACTCAAGTGACCATGGACCTGGCTCTCTGGTGGAGAGAAAACATGGTGAAGAGCCACACGTGGCAAGAAATTGACAGCAGCTGTAGGCCAACATGGGCCAGAAGCCTCCACTTCAATCCACAGAAAAAAAAATTTTCTGCACTGTTTGGTGAAAAGCCAAATACTACTCATTTTGCAATCCTTGCTACTTCAAACTCCTGACAAGAAAATGCCCAGAAATTAGAGCAATTTCATTTCTCACTGGTCCCATCAATTCAGAAAACACCAGGGATTAATACTGTAAGTGATCTTCTTGTAGTAGAGAAATACATATTTCATAGATGGCAAGCAATGCTTTGTTTGCTGTGGTAACACAGTAAGGGAAATATTTCATTCCAGTGACAATACACCTAGTCTTGAAAACCAGAAATTAACTAGTAGCAATGTGTTAGACACCAGGGATGTGTTGTTCTCGTTCTCTCCTCTCTCAATCTCTCTCTCTCTCTCTGTCTGTCTCTCTCTCTCTCTCTTTCACACACACACACACACACACACACACACACACACACATTTCCACTAACTCAGCATGACTGCTGTCACAACTAACAACTGGGAAATTTGTACCAGAAATCAACCCTTGAAAATTTCACTTAAGAGGATCGTCCTTGTCAGATGAAATGAAGAAATGAATGTCATGTAGCTGGGAGACGTGTGGTGAAAACTGCTTCTGAGATAATTCTGTGCGTGTTCAAATTTCTTGTTAGTGTTTCCCACTTCTCTCTATGGAGAAAATGGAGACGGGACTTGGCCATAGATGGCTCTTGGCTAAAATAGCACAGAAACCCTAGGACCTGATGTGTCCTGGAATTCAGAAAAGGTAAATGAGAAAGGGCTCCTCCTTAAGTGCTTCTCCCACACAGGGCTGAACATCCTGCTAGGCATCTTCCTGAAGTCAGCATTCACTCTCAGCAGCCTGAGGGGGTGGTCTCCTATTCCAATTCCTTGAATACTGAGAGGGAAGAGCGGCACCTGAGAGTGTCCTAGAGCAGGAGTAGGGATGAGAAGGAGGCAGGTCAAGGCAGGAATGGAATCGCATTAAGCGCCCACTCTCCAGCAAGATGGGCAGGCGAATGACTGCCTTCCACTCCGGGGCCTCCAATGCCTTGGGCCTTCAGCCCGCGGTTTGGAGTAGGTTGGCCGGGGCAGGCTTTGGGCAGAGGGCGTTGCAAAGAATGTCGGAAAGGGCGCATGGAATGCTGTCTGGGATGGACTCGTGGCTCCCCTCCTGGGGCGCCTGGGAAGTCTGGGATGGTGGGTGTGTTTGGAGCTGGGCTTGAAAGGCAGGTAGAAGAAGGAAAGGCTAGTTGGGAAGGAGGGTATGGGGTCGGGCGTAAAAGAAAGAGCATCTACCCCCAAGACCCTGCGATGGCCTCCTAGAGAAGACTAAGCGGGATTAATGGGGCTACCCTGCTGAGCGCGTGAGTGCCCGCTATCTCTCTCTGGGGTCCCTGGAATGTAGGCAGGTTTGAAGACAGATAGGCTTCTCCCAGGGCGGCGCGGATACACAGAAAGCACTCCCTCCCTTCCTTCTTGTGCTCAGCCCAGCGAAGCCACCCACAGTCCACGCGCCTTTCGAGACCCGACGCCTGACCCATCATTGACTCCCAGGCACACGCTCAAACATGCATCTTTGCGCCAGGTCCTTCCCACAAGGCCGAGCCAGAACGCACGTGACGACAAAGAATTTCGGGTCATGAGACCATTTTACTGAGAGGGTCAAGCCAAGACAAAAGTGCCAACACAGCGTTCTCGAGGCACGAGGTCTCCCTCGGCGCTGGACCTAACGCAGATAAGGTTTGGTGTCCTGCGACGTATCGCAGAAGAGTCACCCAAGAAGCGCCTGGGCCAAAAGAATCTCCGGACTCCCGGGCGCTACGGGGGCTCCAGCCCGCCACGGAGCCACGGAGCCGCCGCCGCCAACACTCGGGCGTCGATGGCCACCGGGGACACGGGGATATCGACTCTGGATGGGGTCTCCGCCATGAGAGATGTCGGGCTGCAGTCGTCTGTTCCGGGAGCGGAGCAAGCCGGGCGAGGAAGGCCGCTTGGTCTCCCACCTTCTGCTTCTCCTGCGGGCACCTGCGCGTCCTCGGCTCCGGGGCAGAGGACGCCGTGTCTCGCCTCCAGGGGCTCCCAGGCACTGGAAAGTGACCAGATCCGTAGGTTTCCAGGCGAAGCAGCCAGGAGGGGTTGGCAAGCAGGTCCCAGTGGAAGTCTCGGCTGTTCCCGGAAAGGTCGCATAGGTCGGGGTGGAAGGGGGGCGGCCAGGGCCCAACATCCCCTGGGCTCAGGGCTGGCGGCGTCGGGGGTCCTGGCTTCTGAATCCTGGGCTGCTGAATCCCAGGCGGCCTGCTCACCGCGGGGAGAGCTGCGTCGTCGCGTGGCTGCTGCTGCTGCTGCTGCGCTGCTTGTGCTGCTCCTCCAGCCTTAAGGGCGATCTGGAGCTCCGCTGTCCCTGGCCCTGCGCCCTTTTTATGCTCTATGGTCACTAGCAAAGAAGGAGTCAGTTAGGTGGGATCGGTAGTCCCTGAGTTAATCGCCTCCGAGGACCCGCGCTAGGACGTGGAGCCCCAAATGCCTTCATCTGGGAGGAAATTTTCCAAAGACACATGATCCTGGTGAGGCGTGGCATCCGCGGTGGGACTGGACCTGACGTTTATTCATGTGCCATGATTGGACCAATGATGAGAACATGGTCTGAATCGAAGGTTTTGATTACTTCTTAATCCAGTTTTGTGAATTTAATAATATAAACAAAGTAGATTACACCAAGCAAGAAATCCCCTGTCTGCTTTTTATTTTTAAAAATTATACCTAAAGCTATCTGAGAATGTGGACTTAATGGGACATTGATAACTGCAAACCTGACGGAATGCAATGTAGTTGTTCAGGGCAAGGATATAAAAATAAAAATATAGAAAAAGCAGGTTTCTGATCTCTTCTGTTCCATCTCTATCATTGCAATCTTGGGAAGATATCTTAGGCAGTTCTCAGAGCCACAATTCTCTGATACAGATTAAATAAATTAATGTATGTGAGGCATTAGAACAGTGTGTTTGACATTAGCAACACTCAATAATTATTAGCTTTCTTATTTTTAATATTATTTGCTATGGTTTAAGCCCTTGCCAAAACTTATGTTGGAGCTTTAATTTCCAGTGTGGCAACGTTGGGAGGTGGTGCCTTTAAGAGGTGATTAGCTCATTAAGATAGAGAAATGTCTTTCTTCACTGGATTAGTTCTCTCAGAAATGGATTAGTTCCCTGAGAACAGTTGTTAGTAAACAAAGTTGCCTCTTATGTTTGGTCTCTTTGCACATGACTGATTCCTCTGTGTCTGTCTCATGTTGTTAGTCAGGACAAAGCCCTCACCAGGAGATGCTGGTGACATGCTCTTGGACTTTCAGGCCATCGGCGTCATAAGCCAAATAAACCCCTTTCCTTATAAACTACCCAGCCTCAGATACCATGTTATAGCAACACTAAGTAAACTAAGACATCAGTTTATCAGAATTTGGTTTGTACCCAAATCTATTGGACCCATTCTCCCACAAGCAAAGCTGGATGTAAAAGCAGAAACTGAAAGGGAAAGAATAGCTATATGTGAATGCTGTATGTAAAACTTTAAATATTTTTTCCACACACAACAAACACTCATAAACCAAGTAAAATGGGGGAAAGTGGTAGAAATATCTTAAAATTATGAACAAATGTTTAATTTCAATATATACAAAGATCTCATTCAAAGTGTCCTCCATCCAAAGACCACCAAAATATACTTGCTGTCAATCAGATTGGGTTTACTACTTACTTTACAAGGGGAAAAGGACACATGAGGAACTGTGGGACATCTGAGTAAGAGGGTATTAGAAAGAATATCTTGAAAAATTTGGTTTTGTGTCAGGTGATTTTGAGCAAGTTTCAAGAGGCCTTTGGTCTAAGTTAGATGCTTTCAGAAAATGGGTGATTCTGTGATTGGGTATCTTAATACATATTACCTAGAAAGAGGCAAAACTAGAGAAAAACTTAAGCTGTAATGTTTAGAGGAGTGATAGTCACTTGAATCAACCAGGATAGAGGAACGTTTTGGCCCTTTTTTTAATCATTTGGACAATGTTTATGTTTTTCTGGATTCAGGTATGATAATGGAGTTGTCTTGGTTTTGTTTTGATCCATCATGGTCACTGAGTGGCTTTGCCTGATGTTGATGTTCAGTGAAACTGATTGTGTTCAACAGGAGAACATCGAGGCTTAGCCTGAATGTCAGGCCACCAGATAACCATGGCATAGTAAGTAAAATTACCCAGCTGAGCATGGTGTGTACTGTACCGGTTTCCGGTGGCTGTTGTCTGTATCTTTCAGTTGATTTCTGTGCTATTGGAGCAACTGTCACTTCTTATTTTTGAATTTGCTTTCATTATGGGGGAAGGATTTTTTTCTTATGATGTTGGCTGGGTAGGGCTGCTTTCCTCCTTTCCAAATACCAAATACCAGCCTCACTAAATCAATGAAATGCAAGTTAAATCATTAAGATACAATTTTCATACAGCATATTAAAAAGGATGTAATGTTTTCATTGTGCCAATGTTAGTGAGAAAATGGGAAAAAAATGAAAGTTTCAACTGTGGTTTTTGTAAGGTACTATAACAATCTGGATTAAAATATTAATGGACATTCTATTTGATCCAATTCTTCCACATCTAAAAATCTATCCTTGTTGTTGGCCTGCATCTTCTTCATCCCATAAGTATGGAATTGTCATGGGATAAATTTTGAACAGGTTAATTCTTCTTCAGTAAGTAGCTGGAAAAATAGGTTATGGTACATGTGCACAATAAAATACCCTGCAGCTCTTAGTAGTCAAGCAGAACATATTGTCTGAAAGGATAACCATGGCATAGTAAGTAAAATAACCCAGTTGAGTAGGGTGTGTACTATACTTGTTCCCAGTGGTTGTTGTCTGTATCTTTTGCTTGATTTCTGTGTTATTGGAGCAAAAGTCTTATTTTTGAATTCGCTTTTGTTAGGGGGGAGGAACTTTTTTCTTTCTTTCCTTCTTTCTTTCTTTCTTTTTTCCTGTCTCAGGTTTATTTGTACAAATAGCACAGGAGGACACCAGCCCCACGCAGACAGCAGCCTAGGAGTCACGCCAGTCCTTCTGTCCTCACGTTGGCAGACAGAAGCCTCTACTCTGGAGCCTCTATGGGTGCCTGAGCACCTTTGAGAGCCTGAGCAGGAGCTGGAACTGAAGCTGGAGCTGCAGCTGAAGATGCGGCCTGGGCCTTAGTTTGATCCTTGGCCTTTGAGTGGCAGAGCCTGTGGTCCTTGGCAATGCGAGCACTAACATGCTTCCCAAGCTTGGGGTAGGCAATGTAAGCAAGTCAATTAAGCTTGCGGCTAGGACCCTTTGGGATTTTGGGCTTAAAACCCTTTTTGGCTTTATGAGGGCCTTGATAGCCTCAGCATGTGCACTCATGGCCTTGGCGTTGTTGGCCTGCATCTTCTTCAGGCCCTTCTTGTGCTTCTTGGCAAAGTGCATGTTCCTCAAGAACTTGAGGTCCACCCCCCTTTAAAAAACTTGTATCTTTGTGATTGGGGTTTCTTGATGCCACTTCTGTGCCATTTTGGGGACTGGTTGTGTGTGGTATGGTTCTTGGACTTGGCCAAGTCTGCACTGTAACCAATGGCTCCTAAAGCACCTGGGACTGGAAGAGAAAGGGGATTTTTTCCTTATAATGTTGGCTAGGTAGGGCCATTTGACTCTACTTCTGGATGTGTACAGTGACTCTGTATGATTGACTTGACTATAAACAGCCTTAGTGGTATCTGTAGATTCCTTGGTGTGTTAGAGGTAGTTGTTGGTAGAGGCTGTGGTGAAATTGTCTGGGGGACTGGAATGCCTGATGCATCCTTCCTCATATTTCAGTGATAGTGGTGGCGGGCTAAGCAATTTTATCCTTGTGACCTGCGTCAGTGTATGCTGAATCTGTTTTGGCAGTTTTAGGATGGCTAATTCTCAGGCTTCTGGTGGCTTTTTTTCAAATGGTAGTTATGGAGGCAGTGTATATCAGGTAGGTGAGCAGGCTCTTAAACTCTGGTGTGAGCCATGGGCGTAGCAGTGGTAATTAGATGCTCTTCAGTTCCCAAGTGCTGTGCTCTCCTGCTGGGAGTGGCTGCCTTGGGCTGTGTGGCTTCAAGGCCAGTAGGAGGTGCTTCTGAATGAAGCCTGCTGAGGTGATAGAGGCTGGATGTTTATACATGACCTTTAGCCCCAGGAGAAGTGCGCTTCACTGTGGAACCCTAGGGAGCCTAGATCCCACACTCTGTCTCAGTGGGTGGGGTGAAGCTGGACCCTGAAAACCCTCACTGGGTCCCTCTGATGGCGAGTGCACGCATTAGGCTGTGAGGAGGGTGGCGGTCGAGCGGTTCTCAAGTCACAAGTAAAATGCTTGGGACCAGAGTAGCCACCCTTACACTGAGGTCCTGCCACAAATTGGGGGGTTTGGGTCACCGCCCCCCCCATCATAGCGTTGGCCAATGAGCAGGAGGCTCACATCCCTCCTACGCCCCAGACCCGATAGGGCTCCTCCCGGGCTCAGCTTTCACAGCCTGTTTTCGCAGTTCAAAGTCGGTAGTTCTTGCCTAGCTTGTAACCCACCCTGCGCTGCAGGAGCACCAGCCCAGCTCAAAACCTAACCTCCGTGGCAACTCTCATTCTGCTCAGGACATGGGAGTGGGGCGGCGAGGGGGTGGGAAGGCGGCGAGGGAGTGGGTTCCCCAACTCCTGCGCCGACAGCTGGAGCCCACTCCAGGCTCGCTTTTTAAGTCCTGATGGCAGGAACTCAAGTTTCCCTAAGAGCCAGGACTGGCCCCACTCTTCACAGGACCGCACGCAGTTTGTTAGGAGCTGGGATCGAGAATGACGTTTTACTGTAGCTGCTTAGGTCTCAGGGAGGGTGTGGGACCCGGGACATATTACCTCCCGGGAACAATTTCTTTTCAAAGTTTGCTGGCAACTCCCTAAGTCAGAGTTGGGACTTGGGAAGGTCAAGGTGTGCTTTTGTGGTCTGAATTGTACAATTCCCCAGAGAGAAAGTGGATGGCAGAAAGAAACTCACTCACCCTCTCCCATTTTGGAGATTGGCTCCTGGTTCCCTCCCAGTCCAGGCCATGTAGGCTACCCATTTGCCTTCTGCTCTGCCAATTTCGGAGTTTCCCTTAGCTTTTCCATTGAACTCCTATGTTTTCTCTTGGATAATGCATTCAAAGTGTGACTGTCTACACACTATTCTCATTCCTTCAGATGGATGAGGCATGTCTGAAATGCATCTAAGAAGTCACTTTGGGAAAGCAAAAAAACTTTAAAAAATTTCCCGTGTATTTTCTTTAAAAAGAAAAGAAAATATCAAATAACCTCAGACAAGAAAATTTAAATAAATAAGTATAAGGGCCGGAGCAATGGCTCACGCCTGTAATCTCAATATTTTGGGATGCCAAGGCAGGAGGATCACTTGAGGTCAGGAGTTTCAGACTAGCCTGGGGAACACAGCAAGACTTATTTCTAAAAAAAAAATTAGCATGGTATGATGATGTATGCCTGTAGTCCCAGCTACTGTGGCGGCTGAAGCAGGAGGATTGCCTGAGCCCAGGATGTCAAGGCTGCACTGAGCCATGAACATGCCACTGCACTCCAGCCTGGACAATATTGAGACCCCTATTCAGAAAAGAAAAGAAAAAAAGCTGGGCACAGTGGCTCTTGATTGTAAGCCCAGCACTTTGGGAGACAGAGGCAAGAGAATTGCCTGAGCCCACGGGTTCGAAACCAGCCTGGGCAAAATGGCGAGACCTCAAATCTACAATAAATCAAAAAAATAGCTGGGCATAGTGGCACACACCTGTAGTTCCAGCTACTTGGAAGGCTGAAGCAGAAAGAATGCCTGTGTCCAACAGGTCAAGACTGCAGTGACTGTGAGTATGCCACAGCACTCCAGCATAGGCAACAGAGTGAGACTCTGACTCAAAAATAAAAAAAAAAAAGAAAGGAAAAAAGAAGTATAAGCATATTTGTTTATTGCTAGAATAGTCAGAATCTAGTCAGATAAGAGAAATTATACTAGTTAACTGGTGACATAGAATTGAAAATATAGAATTGGAAACTAGGCAGCAAGTTATCATATAGATAACTAAAAGGGTAAAAAGAGAAGTCTAGAGTATCACAGAGATAACTGCAGGAAGCAGTTGGGGAAACAAAGAAGCGGCTAGGTGTGTGAAACTGTGAAGTTTAAAGAAGAGTTGCTGCTGAGCGGTCCATTGTGAGGGAGGCAGGGACAGTGCTAGGCTGTGCTGGGTCTTCTGAGTTCAGAGGGACTATGGGGCTGGGACCCATGTCTTTGAGGAGAGGTCACCCACTGGCTAATGTTGCTCTTTCTTGGGTGAGAACATGAAGCTGGGTCTATACATGTTAGGAAAAAACAACAAACTAGATTCAGCTGCTGCTATGAAAAGATGAGCTAACCCTCCAAAGGCAAAAATGCTGCTTCAGGACATGCCAGCAGGAAACCCACAGGAAGTAGCCAGCCAGGAGTAAGTCATTGCTCTCTCTTTTGCCTAGAAGTTTCCCTCTAATGTTCACTAAGGGAGACCCTAATGTGAAGAAAATCAGCAAAGAAATGTTGTTTGCAGAGTTCTGGCTCTGGCATCACATAAGAGAGTAGAGAAAAGTGGAAAACCACCTTAATAGCTGACACAATTCCATATCAATTTCATTAACTCCCCCAGAACACTCCATATTTTCCCACTAATAGATTCCAGCAGAAAAAAAAAAAGAGATGAGAAATTTTGTAAAATAAAGAGATTTCCTCATGTTCCAACCTACGACTTTTGAAACACACCACTTTTACAGAAGCCTAGAAAGTTCCAACTAAGCTATATGGACAGAAAGCAGTTTGCTTGGGGTCAGGGAAAGGCAGAGAGGAACAATGTGGAGGGAGTACCAAAAACACAAGAAAACTTGACTGGTGATAATTTCACAAATGGTATACTCTATAAGCTCTCAACTATATACGTTAAATGTGTGCATGCTATTATATGGCAACTATATCTCAATAAAGCTTTTTTAAAAATCCACCCAGTTTTATACTTCAAGACAGGGCTTCAAAAGCAAGAGCCAAGGGGCAGGGAAGACAAGGGAACTCTTAAAAATGAGGAGTCAAGAAGATAAGGGAACAGAAGGTAGTGGAAGAGAAATAAAGTCAGAAGTATTGCCCAGCTCACAGAAAGCTTTAGACAACTCAGAACACGGAAGTTCCCCTAAAGTCAAAAGAAGAGTTGATGTTGAGCTGATAGAGGTGATGGTTGGCCTCCTTCCCTCTCCCACCACCACATACAAAAACATTCGTTCCGTCTAAGGGCACCTCACATAAAACAACCATCCTGGAGCATCAAGCCCCTTGGCTGCAGTCCTTGACAAGAGGAATCCCAACACCTTGCTCAGCAAGAGGGCAGAAACCCAAGAAAGCCTTCTCTGCTCTTCTGTATTTAGAACCAAATGACTAGGCGTAGCCCACACTCAAGAGAAGGAGACATGACTACTAGGGGCTAGGAACACTGGGGTCATCTTAAAGGCTACTGTGAAGGAGAAAAGTTCAATCTTTCCTCATCCGTCACTAGGTTCATGGCTGAGACTCTTGTAACAAAAGACAGATTACCAAGAGAAAAGCATACAAATGTATTTGTTTATTATTTTTTGAGACAGGACTTCACTCTGTCACCCACAGCCTCAAACTTCTGGACTCAGGTGTTCCTTCCACCTCAGCCTCCCAAGTAACTGGTCACCACAGCCTCAAACTTCTGGGCTCAGATATTCCTTCCACCTCAGCCTCCCAAGTAACTGGAACTACAGGCACGTGCCACCATACCCAGCTAATTTTTCAGGTGTTTTTGGTTTTTGTTTTTGGTAGAGACAGAGTCTCGCTTTGTTGTCTAAGCTGTTCTTGGAATTCCTGTTCTCAAGCAATCCTCCCACCTAGGCCTCTTAAAGTCCTGGGATTACAGGCGTGAGCCACTGCATCCAGAAAATTTATTTAATGTAGCTTTTATGTGACTCAAGAACCTTCAGAAATGAAGACCCAAATAAATAGATTAAACTGTGTATTTTTATGGTCAGTTGTGCAGAAATATGACTCAAGGACAAAGGGGTACAACTGAATGACAATAAACTGGGGGAGTTTAGTAAAGCCTGTTTGTTCAGATTTTTCTTGGCATTTCTATAATTTCAACTTCCTTCCTTCAGCATAGTTTGAAGGGCACCTGCTTCAGGAGAAGGTCAGAGAATTCTCTGAGGCCTTTCTCAGTGGAGAAGGGTGAGAGAAGGGTAGAGAGACCTTCTGTTTCTGCTGTTTTCTCAAATGCCAAGGTGCCATATTTGGAAGTAGCATTCCTGAACCCACTACTACCTACCAGAGTGAGCAAGGTTCTCAGGCCAGGTGGTGTGACCAGAACATCTGCATACAGGGAAGTGGCCCAGTAATAGAGTGCCAGAACCCAGGGGGATTAGGGGGACTGGGAGTGGCATAGAAGACTGGCAACTGGTTATATGCAGAGAGATCCTAAGACCTTTTTTCTCTTATTTAGAATCAGACTATGTCTTCCAAATTGTGGTTTTTATATTCTATATGGCTCTGCTGTTTCCAACTAGTATAGAGTTGTTTTTTAGGCTCAGTGTTGTGTTCCATTGGTTTGTTGGTCTATGCCTAACAGGGCATTTAATTACTGAATCTATCCTCATCCATGACAATGAACTCAAGTGTTACTATGAGAGGTAAGAGCCAATGAGGAAGAGAATAGCAGAGAACCAGGTCTCCTTTTCAATACCATCTACATTTACGCTGCACCCCCAAAGGCTGTATTAGTCCTGTCAATAGGCTTGGAAAAGGCAGTGATAGTAACAAGCTTGGAGCTATCAAAGCAAGTGAATCTAGGAAGAAAAATAAAGTGGAAGAAAGAAAACAGTAACAAAGAAGGAAGCCTTGGTGGGGAAGCAAAAACAAACAAAAGCAGATTTGAGGGATGAGCCAAACTGCAATGGACATGGCACCTTCTGCCCACTAGAGAAATTACCACCACTCCCAATGGTCACCTGGGTTCATTTGCAAGAAGGAAAAAGTTTGGATTTGGGTCCCTGCTTGGAGATCCACTCTGTCCTCTGTTCACATCGCCTCCGTTTTTCATCCCCAAAAGCAGACTGGCACCTGAAGATGACAAGAGGTTCGATCCTACATCTCAGTTGAAGGACCACAATCTCAGCTTGATGATTCTTCCTGCCCAGTCAATGATCTCGGGTGCCTTGAGAGGAGGACGATGGACTTGGCTGGCTTCAATAGCCCAACCAATTTTGGCATTTATCAACCTCTCGCCTGGAAATGTTGCTGCCCCCTTGCGTTGGGAGAAAAGCAGTGGGTCCTGCAGTGGCCGATGCACCACTAGAGTGCAGCAACACGCCAGGCTCCAGAGCAACACTGGTTTGGCGGCGAGGCGGGCATACCTCTGAGTAGAGAATGGATCGTTGTGGTTCTATATTAAACCACAAGAAGGCGGTGCTACTTTCCTCAAAAGAAGGTAGAAGTGAAAAATGTTGGACTAGGATGTTCCTAGAACTATCTAGGGCTTTCATCTATTTTAGCATACACGTGAGAGGCCTCAAGAGGTCTCTCAATAAGTCAGCATTTAGGTTTATCCCTAACAAAATGGGTTTATGCAGTTAGCAGTTGAAGGATAGATTTTTTTGTGTTTACTTCCTTCCTTCCTTCCCCCTCCACCCTCACATACATCCCTTGTATAAAGTTTAGGATTTTTCATATAATAAATGTGAATCATATTGGGAAAGCATGGAAGAAAATCATGCACTGGAAGTTTAGTAACAGCACTGCAAAGTCTAAGAGTTATGTGTACAATAGAGTTTCAGATGCCATAGCAACTGAATAGCAAACCCATTTTCTGGTATCTCAACTTACAGAAGTCAAATGAATCATTTTTAAAAGAGTTTAGTTTAGCTGGGTGCAGTGGCTCATGTATGTAATCCCAGCACTTTGGGAGGCAGAGGCAAGAGGATTGCCTGAGCTCAGGATTTGAGACCAACCTGAGCAACATGACCAGACCTTGTCTCTATAATAAATCATAAAATTAGCCGGGCTTGGTGGTGGACACCTGTAGTTCCAGTTAATTGGAAGGCTGAGGCAGAAGGATCGCCTGAGTCCAGCAGGTCGAGGCTGTGGTGACTGTGAGTGTGCCACTGCACTCCAGCCTGAGTGACAGAGTGAGACTCTAACAAAAAAAAAAAAGAGTTTAGTTTAATAAACAAATGTCAACAAACATTTGTTCAATGTTTGCTTTGAAGCAACCACTGTATTAGGCTCATGGTACTGAGATGAATAAGACCAGGGTCAAAGCAAGAATCTAGGCCGAGGGAGACAGCATTCACATGTGACTCAAGACTTCATACTTGTATACCTGAAAGACCTCAAATACAGAGCTACAGCAACAGGATTTAAAGATGGTAATTTTTCTTTGTTCACAGAAAGCAGGATAAAGAAAGATTGGAATTAGTCAACTTTAAACTTTTGTCTCCACAGGGCTAAATACGTGTTTTAGAATCCTAAAACTTAGTTTTTGAAAATCATAATTGTATTATTTTTTAATTTGTGAAAAAGTGGAATTTTTAAATGTAAATATTTAATATAGGCCATAATTTTTGGAAACTTGTTTTGGGATTTCTTGATTTTTTAATATAACAGGAACCTCCAAAAATGAAAGTGGCCCTATTGACTTCTGAGATACCACAGAGGAGACATAGTCTCATTCCTCAAGAAACTTCCAATGTAGAGGAGAGAGACATATGAACAGGTCACTTCAGTGCTGTGAACCTGAAGCTTTCTGAAGTCCTAAACATGAATCTTTCAAGACAAATCAATCACAACAACAACAATGATTTGGTCGAAAACAGATCTTAACCTGAAGTGCTTAGTGCTGTGACAAAGGATGCTGAATTTCAACAACTTCCACATTCTATTCTGCTGTACTTGTCATTTTCCAGTAAAGGTTCAAAATATATGAAATAGTTATCTAGTATCTTTTTATATGACTAATGTAATCTTATAAGTAACATTTTGAGTCATTTCTATTTCAGGAAAAGACAAATTATTTGATTGGAAGTACATTCAAATTAAGGGTCTACACTAAGCCCATTTTAGATCTCCCTATCTCAGGTTATAGACATATTGCTCATACAACATCATCCCCAATGTTTCTGTCTTCACTGCCATAATGTTATTTCTTGGCCAGGACTCTGTTTGCCTAACCCACAGAGAAAACAATAATGTGCTTTTCTCTCTGTTCTTCAAATTTGGTTATTTTGATTCTTCTACTTTCCAGTTTATTGACTCTTTCTTCTGTACCTTCCAGTATTCTGTGGGACTGTAACTAAGGATTTAGCATCTGGGTCCTCAGAGACCCTGAAGAAGAGGAAAAGAAGTGAGGTTGAAAAAGTACTTGAAGAAATGGCTGAAAACTTCCCAAATTTGGTAAAAGATGTAAACCTACAGATTCAGGGTGCTGAGCAACCCCAAAGAGAATAAACTAAAATAAATCAACACCAAGAAACATTATAATTAAACTTACAAAAATTGGAAACAAAATAATTCTCGAAAGTAGCCAGAAAAAACAATTCAAATGATTGCAGATTTCTAATCAGAAACCATGGTGGCCTGAAGGAAGTGGCACAATATTTTTTACATTCCTTCTACTCCATTCTCTATCTCCTACTGAGATTCCAAATACTGTATATTAGACTTTCTTTTCTTTTTTCTTTTCCCTTTTTGAGTCAAGTTTTCACTCTTTTGCCAGGAAGGAAAGTGAAAACAGCTTGAAGTTCAGAGGTAAAGTCTGGCTGTAGAGTAACACAAAGAGTTTACCCTTATGTGCCAATTATAAAGGATGCTAACCACATGAAACAACTAAAACAATGTCTTGTGATATTCAAAATATATGAATTTAACAAGCAAAAGACCTAGATGGTAGAAGAATGAAGGGAATTAAAGTGTGCCAAAGACTTTCTGTTGTCTGGGCAATTGGTAAAACTTACAATTAACTTAGATATTTTAAATCTAGGATTCATGATGTCATCTCCATATAACCAATAAAACTACATATAACTAGCAAGGTAATAGAAAAGAAATTGGAATCTTAAGAAATCGTCTATCCAGGCCAGGTGTGGTGGCTCATGCCTGTAATTCCAGCACTTTGGGAGCTAAGGTGAGAGAATTGCTTGAGCCCAGGTGTTCAAGACCAGCCTGGGTAACATAGTGAGACCTCATCTCTACAAAAAAAAAAATAGAAAAATTAGCTGGGCATAGTAGCACATCCCTGTATTCCCAGCTACTTGGGAGGTTCAGGCAGAAGAATCCCTTGAGCCTAAGAGTTTGAGGCTGCATTGAGCTGAGATCATACCACTGGACTCCAGTCTAGGTGACAGAGTGAGGCTCCAACCCCCCTAAATAAATAAACTAACAAAACAAAAAAAAATAATTCAAAATAAGGTAAGAAAGGAGAGAAAAGTAACACAGAACAGTAAGACAAATGTTAACGTAACAGATTTGATCCCAAATATATTCAAATGACATTAAAAGTAATGGACTGGGGTACTCCAACACTAAGAGGTAGAGGAAAAGAGGACAATCCACAGAGAGACCCAGGAGCAGGGTCCAATGAGTTCTATGTTTACAATAAAAATTTAAAAATAAAAGCAGCAGCACTTGGATCTTAATGGACCCTTTGACAATAACATCCCAGAAGACTTCAACTTCTAGGACAAAAGCAGTAATGTCCACACCTGATTGTTATTGCATTTCATATTGTTAGACCAAGATGGGATGAGAGCCAAACTCGGACAAAAGGTTTAGCAGGCACTGAAGATACTGGTGAAAAGAAAACTTTTGGGCCTGGGGTATCAGCCCCTGCTTAGCACGCAATCTTCTGTGATTTTTGCTATCCGGCCTTGTGCTACCTTCTTCCTCAGCTCCACAGGAATGATGACATATCCCGTTTTGGGGAATTTCCAAGCCAGTATTAGGGTTTGACTACTATATAAGTAAGGACTAACATCTTCCAGCTGGGACACAACTAAGTAACTGTTTTTAAGTACATACTACTTTCCTAAGTCCAGCAGGTGACCTGAAGAAGAAAAGAAGAAACTAGTCATAATGATTCTGTCAGTTTCTTATTTGTGGCATGTGTAAAACAGTGTGTGCCTCTACAAAAAATCTGTATTTGTCATGATCTTTTTTCATCTTGCTACATCTGTAGACTCATCGGGGACACTCTGAATTTTCAGTTCCTCTGGACAAACACAAAGATCAGCTCATGTTTTGTCTATAGATAGCTTTTTAAAAAGCCTAGAGGGTAGAATGTAAATCTTATACCAAAGCATAACAATAATGACCATTTACTGAAAGCTAATTCCTACCAGGTATTAATCTAAGTGCTTCCCCAATGTTATTTCATTTGCTTTCCACAACAACACTATTTTAAAGGTGAAAACAAGGAAGTTTAATAAAGTTAGACAACTTCCCGAAGTCACCCAGCTATTTAGTTGAACCGAGATTTCAGCTCAGACTATCAGACCAATGTTCTGAAACACCATGTTATTTCCTTCTTAATGTTTCCATGAAACATATAAAGGGATACCACTGGCCGGACGCGGTGGCTCAAGCCTATTATCCCAACACTTTAGGAGGCCAAGGCGAGAGGATTGCCTGAGTCTGTGGGTTCGAGAGCAGCCAGGGCAACATGGTGAGACCTCTTCTCTACAATAAATTTAAAAATTAGCTGGGCGTGTTAGCACGCATCTGTAGTTCCAGCTACTTGGAAGGCTGAGGCGGAAGGATCTCCTGAGCCCGGCAGGTCAAGGCTGCGGTGACCGGGAGCATGCCACTGCACTCCAGCCTGGGTGACAGAGTGAGACTCCAACTCAAAAAAAAAAAAAAAAAAGAAAAAAAGGGATACCACTAAGGTAGCCAGAACTATTTGTCAAGTCACATTAAGTTTGAAAAAATCTATTGCAATTCCAGAGAAAAATCTATAAAACTGCTTGTTATTAACTACCACAACATCCGCACCACAGAGAACTGCATTTCAATGCTCATTTCATTCTGTCATCCATCTTTGCATGTACCTGACTACTGAATGCTACTGGAGGAAGTCATAACGTCTGACAGACTGCTATTACATAAATTCTTGCTCACCAGTTTCTACTGCAAACTGCCGATGCTACTGTGATATTACTATGCCTAAGGTCCATTTCAAATCTTTTCCATTCCATTCTGTGGTAGGCAGCTTCCACAATTGCTCCCAATAATGATGCCTTCCACCATCTGCGCCATTGTGTCATTACTTTCCTTTGAGTGTGGGCTGGACTTGGTGACTTGCTTCCAAAATATAAAATAGTGTAAAAGTGATGGAATGTCACTTCTTAGTTGTTGTTTGTTTGTTATTTGTTTTTTGAGTTGGGGTCTCACTCTATTGCCCAGGCTGGAGTGCAGTGGCAGGATCATGGCTCACCACAGCCTTGACCTCCTGGGTTCAAGCAATCCTCCCACCTCAGCCTCCTGAATAGCTGGGACTACAAGCAGGCATCACCACTCCCAGCTAATTTTTAAATATTTTTGTGGAGATGAGGTCTCACTATGTTGCTCAGGTTGATCCCAAGCTCCTGCGTGCTCAGGCAGTTCTCTCTCACCTCGGTCTTCTGTAGTGCTGGGATTTCAGGCATGAGTCATCACCCCTGGCCTTGAATGTCACTCCTGTGATTAGGATACAAAAAGACCTTGACTTCTGTCTTGTTTACTCACTCTTGTTCTTTCATTTCCTCTCTCTGAGGAATCTAGCTGCTATGCCCTATGGAGACCCCCAGGGAGGAAGACCTTGTGAAGAACTGAAGTCTTCAGTCTAAGGGCCTAACAGGAACTAAATTCTGCTAAGAACTAAAGTGACTTTGGAAGCAGATTCTCCCCCAATAGAGCTTTGAGATGACAGTATCCCTACGTGACACCTCCATGGAAGCATTGTGAGAGACCTGAAAATTCAGCTAAGTGACATCCAGATTTCTGAACCACAAAAACTGAAATACTATTGTTTTTAGTCACTATATTTGGGGGTAATTTGTTACACAGCCTTTGATAACTACTACATCTTCCAATCTCAACCTGCTCCTCCATACCTAACATACACTCAACCCAACCTCTCCTAAGCCTGACTTTTAGTAGATGACCTGACTACCTAGTTCATGAAGAACAATAGAGATCTTTAGTTTGCCAGGAATTTCCTCAATTTCTTTTTTCTTTTTTATTCAAAGTTCAGACTTTGCCACCCAGGCTGGAGTGCAGTGGCACACTCATGGCTACCGCAACCTAGACATGCCGGGATCAGGCAATTCTTCCACCTCAGCCCTCCAAGTAGCTGGAACTATGGTATGCACCACCATGCCTGGATAATCTTTTTTATTTATTGTAGAGACGAGGTCTCACCAACTTGCCCAGGCTGGTCTCCAATCCCTGGGCTCAGGTAATTCTCTTGCCTCCACCTCCCAAAGTACTGGGATTATAGGTGTAAGACACCATGCCCAGCAGTTCTTCAGCTTCTTGAAAGCAGTTTACACTCTTAAGGCCATCTGATCCATTAATCTCTTGGACAGTTAGCCCCTTTTCCTCTTGCATTTTTTTCATCTTCCTCTACTGGATCCTTCTCTATCAGAATTTAAATTTCCTAAGTTTCTCCCATCCAAAAACACAAGAAGACTAAAACTGGCTTTACCCATCACCCTTCTACAGGTAATCCTTCCCCTTCTCCTTCTTGTTTATTTATTTATTTGAATCAAAGTCTCACTCTGTTGCCCAGGCTGGAAGCAGTGGCCACAGCAGTCTCCACCTTCTGGGTTCAGCCAATCTTTCCACCTCAGCCTTCCAAGAACTACAGGCATGCACCACCACATCCAGTTAATTTTTTTTTAATTTACTCTAGAGACGAGGTCTTGCCAAGTTTCCCAGGCTAGTCTTGAACCCCTGGGCTCAGGCAATCCTCTTGCCTCAGCCTCCCAAAGCGCTGAAATTACAGGCATGAGCCACTGTGCCCAGCCTCCTTCTCCTTCATTTTAAATGACAGTTCTCTAATTGCCATTCCAATATCATCTCCTAATTATTCCTTAACCTACTTGAACATAGACTTCTCACCTCCCCTCTCTACCCTTCAGAATGCCACTAAATTTGTTCTTGCTAATGTACTTTACCATAGACTGTCATGCTAAATATACCAGACTATTCCCAATCTTTATTTAGTTTAACCACTTGGCAGCATTTGGCACTGCTAACCACACCTTCCCTTTTGAAACACTCTCCTCTCGAGGCCTTTTTGATGTCATATTCTTTTGCTTTTCCAACTTTCTCCAGCTGCTATATGCAGTCCTTTCAGGTTCTTCCTTTTCTACTCAATCCATAAACATTGATACTTCTCAAGTATAAAATTCCACCCCCCCCATTCTGACTCTACAGACCAGGAGTCCCATACTCAAATGCCTTAGGAACTAAGTAAGTAACCAAAATGAATGATATGAGCTGAATCTAACACATTTGAAAGTGATGGGGGCTGTGGTGAACTAGATAACTTAAATCCCATATGGAGAGGTGTTTTCCATTTAGTTCAATCCAATTGTTGTATAAGAAAGCAACCTTATATATTGGAACTTCTAAAAAGCCTATTTTAATCTGTCTGGGACTGGGAAAACACCTCTTATCAACAGGGTGCCCGAATGAAACGTAATTGTACACCTAATCCTTAACTGTACCCCACAAAACCATAATAAAAAAATACTGATTAATTATAAAAAAGCCTATTTTAATGTATGATTTCTTTATCCCCAAAATAGTGTGAATAATAATAATGATGATGATAATATTTAGACCAAGTCAGTCTAGAAGCTACTAATCTATCATCCCTGCAAGCAGATTCTCTCTAAACAATCTCATCTACTCCCATGGCTTCAATATTCATTTTATGCTGTAAACTTCTCTATCTCTACCTCTACGGTTAGCTCTCTTCCCTGAGCTATATACAGAGGTTCATATATCCAAGTGCCTCTGACATCATCTCCACTTAGTTTTTCCCTTAGGACTATCCCTCTCCTCCATACTCTTTCCCCAACCAGCTCCTCAAATTGTATTCCCAATTTTGGTAAATGGTACCAACAATCTACCAGCTCAAGCCAGAAATCCAGGAGTCATCCTTGACTGTTCCTTCTCCCTTGTCACGAATATATCCAGCAATATCTTTCTAGCATCTACAACACGTTTTAGAGCCATATAGCCAATGTTGGTCCTATTGCTAGAGTTTATTCAACTGTGTAATCATATCTGCCACCACGGTTTTATCTACATTATTAACAGCCTTCTGATTGGTCCCTACTCCTTGCAGCTTGTCCCATTTAATCCGTTCTCCGTATTGAGGCTAGAATTCTCTCTTTATTTTTTTATTTTTGAGTTGAAGTCTCACTCAACTCAAAAATAAAAAAATAAAAATAAAGAGAGAATTCTAGCCTCAGTATGGAGAACGGCTGGGGGGCAGGGGCATGCTCCTGGCCATCGCAGCCTCTACCTGCTGGGCTCCGGTTATCCTTCCACCTCAGCTTTCTAAGTAGCCGGAACTAGAGGCACGCACTACCACGCCCAGCTAATTTTTTATTTATTGTAGAGACAAGCTCTCGCTAAATTGCCCCGGTGGGTCTCGAACCCGTGGGCTCAGGCAATCCTCTCGCCTCGGCCTCGATTACCACCAAGGTTGAGCCACCGAGCCCGGCTAGAATTCTCTCTTTAAAAATTACATCTTAGTATCACCACCCATCTAGATCGGCAAGGCTTCCCCTTGTGATTATAAGAAAATCTTTAACACCATTTACAAGGCCCAGCAACATTCTGTCCCAGCAACATTCAGTTCCTGGAATATTATCATCTTTGCACCTCGGTATGTGCGTCGTACCCTAGGCTAAGAACACAGATTTCACATTGCTTCTTATAGATCACTGGATCTCCCAGGACACTCGGGAGTCAGCACCTAGGCAAACTGTTCAAAATGTTACTGTTCAAAATGTTTATTTACTCTATCAGACTAAGATTCTCAAGTTAGAAACCTTGTTCACCGGGGAATGTCTGTCCCTTGAACAACGCCCAGTAGTGTCGACTCTCAATAGCTGTCTGTTGAAATTTCATTCATCCTTGCATATAGCTATTTGAGTTTCTACCTAATCTCCATTCTCAAGCTCTTTGAAAGAAAAGAGTAAGTAAATCTTTTTTTTTTTTTTTTTTTTTGAGTTGTTGTCTCACTCTGTCGCCCAGACTGGAGCGCAGTGGCCGCTCCCGGGCACCGCAGCCTCGACCTGCTGGGCTCCAGCGATCCTGCCGCCTCAGCCTTGCGAGTAGCTGGAACTACACGCACGCTACCACGCCCCGCTAATTTTTTGATTTATTGTAGTGATGAGGTCTCACCAAGTTGCCCAGGTGGGTCTTGAACCCACGGGCTCAAGCAGGCATTCCACTCATCTCAGCCTCCCAAGGCGCGGGATTACAGGCTGAGCCACCGAGCCCGGCTTAGTAAATCTTGACTATCGAATTATCCTCAAAAAGTATTTCTTTGGATGAAAGAAGGAAGAAGTCACGTGTAGTTGATTGTAAGTCACTGGCCTCTGTAAAGAAGTAGGAGGCCAGGCTGGGCGCGGTGGCTCAAGCCTGCAATTCCAGCACTTTGGGAGGCAGAGGCAAGAGTATTGCTCGATCCCAGGGGTTCAAGACCAGCCTGAGCAACATGGCAAGATCTCGCCTCTAGAATATATTAAAAAAATCAGCCAGGAGTGGTAGCCCGCGCCTGTAGTTCCAGATACTTGGAAGGCTGAGGCGGAAGGATTGCCAGAGCCCAGCAGGTGGAGGCTGCGGTGGCCGTGAGCGTTTCACTGCATGCCAGCCTGGACTACTGAGTGAGACTCCAACAAGAAATAAAGAGGGGGGGAGGGAAGGGGAGAGAGAGGGGAGGGAGAGAGAGAGAGAGGGAGGGGGAGAGAGAGAGAGAGAGAGAGAGAGAAAGGGAGGGAAGGAAGGAAGGAAGGAAGGAAGGAAGGAAGGAAGGAAGGAAGGAAGGAAGGAAGGAAGGAAGGAAGGAAGGAAGGAAGGAAGGAAGGAAGGAAGGAAGGAAAGAAAGGAGGGAGGGGGGGAAGAGTAAGGGCGTCATGTGTAAATAACTCGGAGCAGACCCACGTCCCGAGCCGCGCAAACACGTGCCGCGGGCCGGGCGCAGGGGGGGAAGGTCCCAGGCGGCCCGAACGTGCTCGCGCCCGTGGCCGCCGCAGCCGGCGTCGCGGCCGCCCGGGTGTCCGAGCGAGCGCACGTGCGCCAGCTGGACCCGGGCGGAGGGAGCTCCTGGCTCTCGCGGGGAACATGGAGGGCGAGCTGCTGCTGAGGGGTAGGGAATGGTGTGGGGCGAATTACGCCCTGGGAGGGGAGAGCGCGGAAGGAGAGGGAAAAGGGCGGACCGCGAGCTAGGTAAGGCGGGCGGACCCAGGGCTCGGGAGGAACGTGGGCGGGGTGGGGCGTGGCTGGAGGAGCCGTGGTTTATCTGGGCTTTGAGCGCAGTTAGCGAGTTTATTCTGAGTTCGGGGGTGGGAGCGCCAGCACCCGGAGTCAAGCGGAGGACGGTGGGAGGTGCGAGGGTGGAGCCTGAGGTTCCCAGCTCTGGGCACAGCCAGGCCCTGCGCAATCCCACCACAGCGCGACTTTCTCTCAGAGCGCGCGGCCTCACCCTCGGGAGCGCCAAATCCCCTCGCTTGGCTCCACCCATCCACTCGGTGGGGGTGGGCAAGGGCGTGGCCCATCCTCTCTGGGCCCGCACTCGGAAGGCGTCCGCGTCGGCTGACGCGGTGACGCAGTACGTCGACGTAAGTGACGCGCAGGCCCGGGCCGCTCCTCCTTCCCTGAGTGAGTGCCGGCCGGGTCGGGGCGGGGGGGAAGAGGGGGGGCGGGGTAGGGATAGGCGACCCGGGAGTCGTTGTGGGCCGCGGGCCGGACCGGGTCCCAGGGCGGCAGGAACCTGGGCCGGGCGGAAGGACTTGGCGAGCCGTTAGAGGGCCGCCGCGGCTGTCGGCTCCCCTCCCGTGCCGGACTTGCGCGCCCCAGCGCCCAGAGCCTCCGGCGCTGTGCCCACCCCGCTCCAGCTCGCGTCTCCCGACTCCAATTAGGTCAGGCTCGGAGTCCCGCGGCCACGGCTCCGGCCCCCAAGCGCGGCAACCACTCGGCTCGCCTTTCTTTCTTCCCTCGCCTTCTTTTCCTCTTGCCTCACCCTCCCCCCTTCTTTTCACGGTGCTGGGTTTTTTGTTGTTGTTTTATGCTTTAGGGGTTTTGTTCCTCAGCCCGAGCTCATGGGTGTACATTATCATGCTCTTCTTTTGTAGAGCAACTCAACGGCCATGGAGGCTGAAGAGACGATGGAATGCCTTCAGGAGTTCCCTGAACATCATAAAATGATCCTGGACCGATTGAATGAACAGCGAGAGCAGGACCGGTTTACTGACATCACCCTGATTGTCGACGGTGGGTCTCTGCCCTCCCAATACCCGCCTTTTTTTTTTTACCCACTCTCTATGGTCTTCCTACCAATGTCTGCAGAGGATGTGCACTGGGACCGCAGGGCCGCCTGTCAGTGCCGCTCACATAGACCATGCTGCTTGCAGAAGACTGGTTGGCCAGTCACCTTTCAACATAGACTGGTGTTCGTCTCATTTTAATTTCTTGCATCCTGTTAAAGTTTTCTCATTGCAACTTGAGTGCAAGATAATGGTGCTGGGGATAGGGAGGATGTCTCAAAATGTTTGGTTAACAATAGTTTCCTGTAAGCTGCTTTGAGAAGTCCCTCATAGGAGTCGTTTGAGAAGTGTTGATTCCCTTCTAGTTTCCCAAATAGTCTTAAAGGCAAAACATAAGGGATTCCTTTGCAGCATTCACATGGCATGTGGGAATCCCCAAAATAAAATGCGATTTCTTACCAGTCTTAGGAATTGCTATTATAGTGGAGCAAACCCAGCTTGCGTATGTATTGTATCGTGAAAATAGGCTGCTCGAGGCAAGTTACTTTTTTAATTATAGGTCTACCATAACTTGAGCTTCTAAATATTAAGCATATTAAAAATTTTTTCATAGCAGACACATTTGATTTTTTTGCCTTTTCTATGAGTTTTTCTTCTCTTTCCAAATGATTTTTTTTTTTTAGGTTGTCCTTATATTTAGCATTTTCAGCTGAGTATGATTTGCCTCTCATTGCTTAGTTGGAAGTAATGAAAGTGGTTAAGAGACCCCTTACCTAGTGTGGTCAATTGGCTTTTATAAAACTGACTTAAAGTATTTAAATTAAAGATTTGGCTTTTTGTCTAATTGAGATTAAAATTTGCCAGAGTAGCTGCCAAGAATATTCTGACTTTACTTCAACAATTTAAATAGTTACATAACATAATTATGTTATGAAGAAAGGCCTATTTTATTTTGTATAATTGTTAAAACTGTTGTGTAGTCTTATATTTGATTTTGTGCATATGTATGATTTTCTCTTTCTTTCTTTCTTTTTTTTTTTTTAAACCTAGGACACCATTTTAAGGCCCACAAGGCTGTTTTGGCTGCCTGCAGTAAGTTCTTCTACAAGTTTTTTCAGGAGTTTACTCAGGAACCATTGGTGGAGATAGAAGGTAAATGCTTGTTTTAAATGTAATATTTAGCAAACATTGGTGAAGAAGTTTTAGGCAGTTAGTGTATCAAGAAACCATGGGAAATAGGCATCAATAGTTGCATTAGATAACTAGATAAATTGTTGTTTTGACACCTGAGAATGCTTACTTTTAGTAAAGTGCTTGATAGAATCATCTGCCAGGAAAAACTCTTAGGTGGTAGATGTTAGTCTCTAAAAAGAGTCCTTTCCATTGCTGAAACCAGTAGTCACTGTCTTGTGAAAACACATATTAAAAGTGAATTATCATCCTTGTTTAGTAGCCTTATGTTTCAGACTGGTAGAAATGCTGCAGGTTACAGTAGAGGGCTCTATACCAGCAGAGGTGGTGATGTACTAGCAGAAGTACAGATAATGTGCACAATGTGAAATGTGCTTCCATAGAGTGAAGGCTAGAAAAGATAAAGTAGTATTCAGAGGAAACTCTACTGGCGATAGAATGTCTGAACTGGAAGGGTTCATTTACTAGGTATTATCTTGAAACAAAAAATGATTTTTGTATTTACTTGACTTTTCTGTTTTTGTTTTTGTTTTTCTTTTGAGTCAGAGTCTCACTCTTGCCCTTGACCTGCTGGGCTGAGGATATCCTTCCACCTCAGCCTTCCAAGTAGCTGTAAATACAGGTGTGTGCCATCACACCCAGCTAATTTTTTGATGTATTGTAGAGACGAGGTCTCACCATGTTGCCCAGGCTGGTCTCAAACCCGTGGGCTCAGGCAATCCTCTTGCCTCCACCTCCCTGAGTGCTGGGAATATAGGCGTGAGCCCCCATGTCCGGCCTGACTTTTTTCTTATAATAGCCCACCAGGTACCAGGCATTGTGCTGTGTAGTTTATTATTTGAGTTTCCCAGCAGTGCTTTGACTCTGGATACTGTGGCAGGTGCCTGTAATATAGCTGAGGCAGGAGGATCACTTGAAGCCCAGGAGTTCAAAGCTAGCTTGGGCAACATAGTGAGACCCCACCTTTTTGGGAAAAAAAAGTGGTGTTATTTCTAATTTACACTCCAGGAAACAGGCCCTAAAAGATTGCTTACCAGGGGTTGCCTAGCTAGCAAGAGATTTAGTTTGTGCTGTTAATCATCATCTTTTTGTTTTCTGCTACTTTGATAATTTCCCCCTTCTCAATACCATCATCAAAATCCAAAAGAGTGGGGAATAAGTCTTTTTGCCTACATAAATACAGAATTTTAACTTCTTTTAGGGTTCCTGAGTTTTAGTTTTATATCCCTCCCACTGTTTACATAGTCTTTGTTATAAACAGTTTGTCTAGGTGCACTCTTTTTCCATAGGGGAGTAAAGAAAGCATGGAGTTAAAACTATCTTTTAATTTTGGTATATTCCAGTCTAGCGTTTCAGCAGATATATTTGCATCTAGATTATCTTTTGATTATCTATAATGGACAGAACACAGGCAAAATGAAAATCAACAAGCGTAGTAAATGAGAATCTAACTGCCAAGGTACTATTGGTTTCTACCACAAGGTGGGACTTCATGAATCATTCACTTGAGGCTTACTAAATTTATGACTCCAGACAGGTTACTTTATCTCAATGCATACGTGTCTTCTCATCCAAAAAGTGGGTTAGTAATAGACTTATAATGATTAATTGAAATAATGTATGCAGACTGCCTGGCATAGTGTTTGGTGCATTGTCAAAGCTTAGTAAATCGGGAGTATTTATCATATTAAATACCTATTATATATTATGTTCTGTGCTAGACCCAGAGCATGAAGAATTGATAAAGAAGATGTTCCTTAAAGAACTCGAAAATTTAATAGCAAGTGAGCAACGGATAGATAAATGCAAAAAGTATTACAAAGACAATGTGGAGTGGTGTCACCTACCTTAGAGAGGGAAGATACTAAGGAGTAATTCATTTCTGAGCAGAATCTTTAAAAGTTTTAAAAAATAGGCCGGGCACAGTGGCTCACACCTATAATCCTAGCACTTTGGGAGGCCGAAGTGAGAGGATTGCCTGAGCCCACGGGTTTGAAACCAGCCTGGGCAATTTGGTGAGACCTCATTTCTACAGTAAATCAAAAAATTAGCCAGGAATGGTGGCACTTGCCTGTAGTTCCAGCTATCTGGAAGGCTGAGGTGGAGGGATCACCCGAGCCCAGCGGGTCAAGGCTGCAATGGCTGTGAACCTGCCACTGTTCTCCAGCCTGAGCAACAGAGTGAGACTCCAACTTAAAAAAAAAAAAAATTAAATTTAAAAAAAATAGAAGTTTTAAAAATTAAGTTGCCCAAGTTGGAATATTTGTTGCTGGTGGAGTGAGCAACACTAACTACCTTGAGAAGTAAGATCTTCTGAAGACTAACCACAATGGTATTTCTCTTGTACCTCTCAGTACCTCTGACCTGCTATGTTTTTTATAGTACAACACATACTAGTCTTCAGTATTTTAAAAGAAAAAAAGTAAAATGGAAAAGCACTTTATTTGGTCAGATTGAGGTTTAAAGAATACACTTGGCTCAGTGTCTTAAGCCCCGACTTTGGGTTTACTGTACTGTCTTGCAAGGTCACCTGGCTTTAAAGAAAGCCCTGTGCATATAAATTAGAAAACCTGAGTTTTAGTCCTGGCTTTACTGTTTAATTTGTGTGACCCTGAACATCCTTATTTTTTGTTTGCAAAATATGTCAAATACTTTTTGATTATGTCATGGACATTTTTATTTTATTTTATTTTATTGTAGAGATGCAGTCTCACCAAGTTGCTCAGGCTGGTTTTGAACCCGTGGGCTCAGGCAGTACTCTCACCTTGGCCTCCCAAATGCTGGAATTATAGGCGTGAGCCACCACACCTGGCCAATAGTTGTAGTACTATGTTAAGAGACTGGGTGCTGTTAAAATCCTCTAGAGAAACCAGGCTCAGTGGCTCAGCCTGTAATCCCGTGCCTTTGGGAGGCTGAGGTGAGTGGATTGCCTGACCCGCGGGTTCGAGACCTGCCTGGGCAGCGAGACCTTATCAGCACATGCCTGTAATTCCAGCTACTTGGAAGGCTGAGGCAGAAGGATCGCTGGAGCCCAGCAGGTCGAGGCTGTGGTGGCCGGGAGCAGCCTCTGCACTCCAGTCTGGGAGACAGAGTGAGACTCCAACTCAAAAAAAAAAAAAAATCCTCTAAAGAAAGTTTTTGATTTTTTTTTGGTTTTGGTTTTGTTTTAGCAGGCAATCAATCTGGTTAAGTTCAAACTACGCTCTGAATTGTGGATCCAATTTCAATTTAGTTTTCAAGATCTTTGTAATGTTATGCAGGTCCCAGCTGTGCCGACCTGGGTGGTAGTCCATGCCATCTTGAAGTTCCCAAAGCCTTTCCTAGGCTACCTTGGGTCAGTTCCACACATACGAAGTTTGGTGGTGAACTTGAGATTGCATACAGATTTAGAGGACCTTTCTCCAGCTCCCTCCTCACCATAATTTCCTTTGCATGCAACTCCCAGGAGCCCCTTTATATGGTTTTCTGACTAGAAAACAGGTTCACTGTGCTTCACTGTGCTTTCATATGCTTCACGCAGAGGAGTTCATTTGTTGGACAAAGTGGTGAGAAAGAAAAGGTAGAGAAAAAGATAACATGAATTCCCTCTGTACGCTTTAGATCATCATCTCTTTCCTGGTTCTTTTGTCAGAGAGAAGAACTTTTAGAGTTTAGGACCAGCCACAGGTGTGCAGCCTCGGAATTGGGGCTTGCCTTGAGGCAGAGCTAAGAGAAAAGAAAAATTACCAGGTATCCCTCCCTCCTTTCTCACACCTCCCCCTCATCCCCTTTTCTGATTCTAGCCAGAAAGAGCTTCTCTTAGAGCTTTTTTCTGTCTCAACTTACTGCTCAGTTATGTGATTGGGTTTTCCTCTGGTCTAAGCTGGGATATGTGGGAGAAAAATAAAAACCAGGAAACTCGCTGCTGTTTGAGTTTTGATTTCTTTCCCCTGTCTGCTTGCTTCTATTTACTTTTCAGTCCTTGTATATTTGCCTTATGTATTCTCTCCAAGATTTTTAGTTGTAATCAACGGTCAAGATAGAATGAAGTGTGCTTTCTCCATCTTAGCTAGAACTGGAACCCCAATCTGTAAAATATGAACAATGACTTAAAGCAGTGCTATAAGCATTAGCTGCACATAAGAAACACCAGGGGAGCGTTTACAAATTCCAGTGCCCAGGCTGTATCTTCAGATAATTAAGTCTTTCAGGGGTAGTATCCTAAAATTCTCTAGGTTCTTATTATTTAAGGTGTGGTCTTGAGGACTAATGATACATGGGAGTTACCTGGGAGCTTGTTAGAGATATAGATTCAAGTTCCACTCCAGACCCACTGAATAAACAAGATCCCCAAGTGATTCCCGTGCACAATAAAATTTGAACAGCTCTGCCCTAGGTTGATTCCACTGTGGGTAATGTTAAGGATCACTGCCTATAGGATTGTGTAAAATGAGATGACATATATGTGTAAGAAATTTAGATTGTAATATGCTCTCTAAGTATAAACTCACTGGATGCAAGCTGAGCTCTCCCTGCTTTTTTTGTGTCCCTGGTGAAGTTAGTTGCCTTTGATTAGAACCACAGGTTTTTCTTTAACTTCAAATCAGATTTGTTGCTCTCTAAGTCAACTGCCTCCAAGCTCAGCTTTGACACTTGGATTCACACCACATAAAGTCTTCAGCATTCAGTCTTTTGTTCAGAACACACAAGCTTCTAATCCAAGCCTCTAATTTTCTAAACTCATTTTTTTCTACTTCACCTGAAATTGCAGATTCATAGCACCTAGTTTCTCTCTAATAGCACCTCTACCGTGGTGTCCAGAAGTTTTAGCCCCTGCAATTAAGGACAGGATATCCTTGTACATGTTTATAAATCTTTTTGAGTAGGAATTTTCCACCAATTGGGGAAGTTGCCTAAGATTAGAGAAATGCAAGAATGTTCCCCACTTCTTTATAAGCTTTGCTGTCAGTGGGAAGACTCAGGTTAAGGTGCTCATTTTGACATTTTTCTTACTCTCAGAAAAATTGTATTTTGTATTTCATGCACTAGTATGAAAGGAGTAAGGAATTGGTAAGGAAATCCCTTACTTCTGAGATTTGTAAGTTACCAAACTAGTACTGCTAGAGAATACATTATTTTCACAGCTGTACATCTACCACCACTTCACTTACCTGAGTAGGTATCAGTTTGGTTCATGTTAGCTAATTAGATCAGTGGTTTGTTCCGAGGACAGTGTTGGGCTGGTCACATAAGCACCTGGGTGCTCATAAAAAACAGATCTTTATCCCAGTTTTGATTCCAGAGATTAGGTACCAGTACTTTTTATTAAGTCTGCTGGTGATTCTGATCAGTCAAACCTGGGAACTAAGTCCATAGTTTCTTATTCAAATCCTTGAAGGCTAGGTGTGTAGTTCTCAAAATCACAGATTTTAGAATTTTTCTACAGGTACTACAATATGTTTATTACATGATGCTCCCAGTGGGGTCTGGGACAGTGTCATGTAACCAAATGTTAATATTTCAGCAGCATGACATGTTAATGTTCACTGTAAGTGGAATAAAAATTATACATAGCCTCATATCAGTCCAGATCAAATTTTGCTGCCAAATTTATGCAGAAGCTTCTGGTTTAAGAGATTTGTGGAAGTAGAGGTAATATGGATACGATTTAAGAGATAAGAAGACAGAATCAAAAAGATTTGTTGTTGGTTAATATGGTGGTGAGGAAGAAATACTGTATACATTTTTGGTTTTTTGAGCCAGGGTCTCTGTCACCCAGGCTAGAGTACAGTGGCATGATCCCAGCTCACTGCAGCCTCAACCTCTTGGGCTCAGGCATCCTTCTGCCTCAGTCTCCTGAGTAACTGGGACTACTTGCGTGTACCACCATGCCTGGCTAGTATTTTTTTTCTGGGGGGGGGGGAGGATGTCTCACTGTGTTGCTCAGGCTGATCTCAAACAAGTGACCTCAAGAGATCTCCTACCTTGGCCTCCCAAAGTATTGGGATTGCAATACCTGGCTTCATTTTGTGAAGTAGAGTATATAAGAATAAGAGCAAAAAAAAGAGTAAGAGTGATTCAGGGTGATTAGCTACACTATTGTTTGAGTTTTAGTCTTTGTAATGGCCTAGTTAAAATGATCAGCAAGGATCTGGAGTTTCAGAAGGAAATAAGATCTAAGATACTGTTTGTTGAGGCAGGCATGAGCATATAGATCTATCCTTCTCTTGTGAAATACTGAGCAAATAACTCTAGGTGGAAAATGTGTTGAAGCTGTATGAAATTCGTTGTTAAATATCAGGTCATGTCATGTCATGGTCTTTCACTAAGTCTGTTACCCAAATAAGTAGATAAAAAAGCATTAGTGATAAATGGTAAAACCATAGATGAACCACCACTAGAAAGAGTAAATATTTATTCCAATTTATTTAAAGGAATTTTTCATATGTTTTCTTTTATCTTTTTATTGATAACTTTCTTCTCCTAATTTCAACCAAATTTCGTTTTCCTGAGTGTTAATAGTGCTGGTTGTGAAATAAAAAAAATATTTGTAGGCCAGTTTTCAAAGTGGCTGCTGCTCTAATTCTCCAAGTTATGTTACATTCTTGACAGGCATATGAAATTTTTTCCAAATAGAAGATCCCTTCAAAGATTCTCTGCAGGCATTTGTACCTGTCCAGAGGAAGGATGATATAAGCCTAGTATTTTTGAGATTCTTGGTTGTATTAAGATTTTCTGGCTAAAATAGTATAAATCACTAACTTATAGTTCTCCCAAGTGTTCAACAAATTTTTTCTGATAAAAATATTAATAAAATAGTTGTAATTGGGAGAATTAACAGTAATTCACCCATCCTACTACCAGAGAATAATCTGGAGGGATGGGTGTAAGGGAAAAAAACATAAATTTGAGGGACTTTAGAATTATGAATGGTGAATGAGACCATGAATATTCAAAAATTTTCAAGCAGGAAGTGAAAGTTTAAAATTTTTATTCTGTCAGCATCCTACTTAAAATCTTTATCATAGACTTAGGAGTCAGACCATCTGGGTTTGATCCTAGTTTTATCACTTGATTTCTATTCTTCATTGAGTTGTTAGGAGGATTAAGTGAGTTAATACTTGTAAATTATTTAGAGCTGTGCCTTATACATATAGTAAGTGTTATATATGTATGTTTTATTAAAATAAAACTCATTTCTACTTTGAAAAACACATTTTAAAAAGAATTTTTGTTGTGTTTTAAACTTTTGGTTAAAACTTCTAAAAGACAACAAAATCGAATTGCCTTTCCCTCAGTCTTCTCTCATATGCTAAAGAATAAAAGATAGCAACAAGGAAAAAATTAGGGAACCAAATAAAATTAACTTTTTTTAAAATTTTGAGTCAAAGTCTCACTCTGTTACCCACACTGGAATGCAGTGGCATGATCACCACACCCTGACCTTCTAGGCTCAGGCATTCTTCTGCCTTCTGAGTAGCTGGAACTACAGGTGCACACCATCACACCCAGATAATTTTTAAATTTTCTTTTCTGTAAAAAACAAGGTCTCCCTATGTTGCCCAGCCTGGTCTTGAATTCTTGGGCTCAAGCAGTATTCTCGCTTTGGCTCCCCCAAATGCTGGAATTGTAGGCATGAATCATGCCTGACTAAAAGTAGCTTTCAGTGAATCCTCTTAGGATTCTTAGTAACTCTTAGGTTACTTATTTGGAAGCATGTAACTCAGTCATGTTATATTTTATAGTGTTGTTTCTCAATATTCATGTTGCTTTCAGACATTTTGAAAATGAGTCTGCTGAGGCTCAGAGTTTCTGACTTGCCCAAAATCACATAGTTCATGGAAGAGCTGTGACTAAAATGTGAAAGTTCTGACTCCGTGAATGATATTTTTTTCTTTACACAAATAGATGATGCTTCTTTGAACTCTTAAATGATACTCTACCAATATTCTTACTGTTGTCCTGAAGGCTGCATTCCGATATATAAAGTAGGTGGGAAGAACATACATAAAAATTTTTTTTTGGTTTGCAGTTGTACGTATTGTGTGCAGTTTGGACTTGGGCATTTCTTAGCTTTCTCTTTGTTTCTGTTAATAGTTCCTCATATTCTTTCATTGGCAGCCTGAAACAATAATATATAGCCTTCAGGGGCATAAAGAAACAGTATCACTTTGGACCTAAATTTTAAGCAAAAAACTTATAAAGAAAAGTCAATCATCAAAGCTTAATTTTGAAAGTGACTTTAGTGTTTATTCATTTATTCCTACTTTGTGTGCCTGCATTTTAGGATGTACTGTTAAGTACTGTGAGGTGAGTGTACAGATCAAAAATCATTTCCCACAAGTAGCTTACAGTCTAAGATATGTGTGGATTCTAATTATTACAACAGACACAGAGTTGAGCCTTGGGGAAGTATTAAACCATGAAGAAGTAGAGTTCTGAACAGATTTGTGACTACTATGGAGCTTGAATCAGTTGTCAAACTCCAAACAAAGAAAAGTCTAGGACCACATGACTTCACTGATAAAACATTTAAAGAAGAATGAATACCAGTCCTTAGACTCTTCCAAAAAACTGAAGAGGAAGGAATACTTCTAAACTTATTTTATGAGGCCAGCTTTATTCTGATATCAAAGCAAGATAAAGAGACCACCGCAAGGCCCGGCGTAGTGGCTCATGCCTATAATCCTAGCACTTCATGAGCCGGAGGTGAGAGGATTGCCTGAGCCCATGGGTTCAAGATCAGCCTGGGCAACTTGGTGAGACCTCATCTCTACAATAAATCAAAAAATTAGCCAGGCGTGGTGGCATGTGCCTATAGTTCCAGCTTCTTGGAAGGCTGAGGCAGAAGGATCAACAGAGCTCAGCAGGTCAAGGCTGCAGTGCCTGTGAGCATGCCACTTTCACTCCAGCCTGAGTGAAAGAGTGAGACTCTGACTCAACACACACACACACACACACACACACACACACACACACACACACACACACACACACACAACCACAACCACAACCACAAAAAAGCTATAAGCCAAATACTGCTGATGAATATAGATGCAAAAATCCTCAGTGAAATACAAGTAAACTGGTTCTGTAACAGCACGTTAAAAGGATCATAGACCTTGGGATACAAGGATAGTTCAACATACAAAAATCATTTAATGTGATATACCACATTAATGAAATAGAAAACTACATTATCACTTCAGTAGATGAAGAAAAAGCCTTGGACAAAACTCAGTACCCTTTCATGATTAAGAAAGAACTCTCAAGCAATAGAAGGAGATTTTCTCAGCATAATAAAGGCTACATGTTAAAAGTCCACGGCTAATGTCATACTCAATGGTGAAAAAAATGATACCTTTTTGTCTAAGATTAGGAATAAGACAGGAATGCCCACTCTCACCGTAAGTATTCATTATAGTACTGGGAGTTCTCACCAGAGCAATTAGGTAAGAAAAAGAAAGAAAAGGCATTCCAGTCAGAAAGGAAGAAGTCAGTTTCTTCTTGCAGATGGCTTGATCTTACACATAGAAAACTCTGAAGTCCCCATAAAAAACTGTGACTACCAGCAGTTGAATTCAACATTGCAGGATACAAAGTCAAAGTACAAAAATCAGTTGCATTTCCATACACTAACAACGAACTATCTGAAAAGGAAATTAGGAAAACCCAGTTACCTTAGCACCAAAAGAAACAGGAATAGACTTCATTAAGAAGGTGAAAGACTTGTTTACTGAAAACTACAAAACATTAATGAAAGAAATTAAGACACAAACAAATGGAAAGAGTCTCGTTTTCATGGATTGGAAAACTTTATGTTGTTAAAATGTCTACACAGGTTGAACATCCCAAATTTGAAAATCTCAAATGCTCTAAAAGTTGAAACATTTTGACCACTAATATAACTCAAGGAATGCTTATTGGAGCATTTTGGATTTTCAGGTTTGGGATGCTCAACCAATAAGTATAATGTAAACATTCTGAAATTTCAAACACTTTTGATCTCAAGCAATTTGGATAAGAGATACCCAACCTGTATTACACAAAGCATTCTGCAGATTCAGTACAGTCTCTTTGTTAAAATCCTGATGGCATGTTTTTTTACAGAACAGAAAAGGCGGTTCTAAAAATTGTTTTTGGCCATAAAAGATGAATAGGCAAATCAGTCTTGAAAAAGAACAAAGCTAGAGTTGTCACACTTCAATTTCAAAATATATTACAGAGCTCCAATAGTTAGAATAGTACAAGACTGGCATAATGACATACATACAGACCAGTAGAGCAGAATAAATAAATTCACATATAATACTGTCAACTAATTCAAGTGTGCCAAGAATGTATCATAGAGAAAGGATGTTCTCTATAACAAATGAGGTTGAGCGAACTGGATATTGACGTGCAGAAGGATGAAATTGGACACTTATACCAAACAGAAAAATATACTGGATTAAAGATTTGGACATACGACTGCAAACTGTAAATCTCTTGGAAGAAAACATGGGAGGGAAGCTTTGTGATATCATTTGTGGGATTAATTTCGTGGATATGGCATCAGAATCATAGGCAACAAAAAAGTAGACAATTGGGACTACTTCAAACTGGAAACTTTCGTTTTTTTTTCTTTGGAGTCTCACTCTGTTGCACAGTCTGGGGAATGCAGTGGCACACTCAAGGCCTCTGCAGCCTCGACCTGGGCTTAGGTGATCCTTCCACCTCAGCCTTCCAAGTAGCTGGAACTGCAGGCGCGCGCTATCACGCCTAGCTAATTTTTTGATTTATTGTAGAGACAAGGTCTCGCCAAGTTGAGCAGGCTGGTCTCAAACTCCTGGGCTCAGGCAGTCCTCCCACCTCGGTGTGCCAAACTGCTAGGATTACAGGTTTTAGCCACTGTGCCTGACCTCAAACTGGAGACTTTCTGCACAGCAAAGGAAATAATCCACAGAGTAAAAAGACAATCTTAAGATTGGGAGAAAATATTTGCAAACCAAGTATCTGATAAAAGGTTAATTACCCAAATATGTAAGAAACTCCCACAACTCATAGTAAATGCAAAAAACTGTCTGATAAAAAATGTGCTAGGAGTTTGAATAGGTATTTCTCCAAAAAAGACTTACAAATGGCCAACAGGTACATGTAAAAAAAAATGCTCAAAATCACTAGTCTTCAGGGAAATGCTAATTAAAACCACCATGAGGTAATACCTCACACCTCTCAGGATGGCTATTATCAAAAAAACAAAAGGGTAGCAAGTATTAATGAGGATGTAGAGAAATTGGAACCCTTGCATGATATTGGTGGGAATGACTGCAGCTACTATGGAAAACAGCATGGGAGGTGCCTCAAAAAATTAAAAGGAAGTACCATATGATCCAGTAGTCCCACTTCCAGGCATTTATTCAAAAGAACTAAAATCAGGATCTTGAAGAAATTTTAGCACTCCTGTGTTCATTGCAGCAGTATTTGCAGTAACCACGATGTGGAAACAACTTAAATGTTCACTGACAGATAAAGAAATGTGGTATACACATACAGTGGGATATATTCAGCCTTTAAAAAGGATATTCTACCACTTGCAACACCATGAATGAACCTTGATGTTATTATGCTAAATGAAGTAAGCCAGTCACAGAAAAACAAATATTACATATTTCCACATATATGAGGAATCTGAGTCATTTCCACTTATATAAGCCATCTACAGTCGTCAAATTCATAGAATCAGGGTGGAGTAAAGGATACCAAGGGCTGGGGCTGGGGAAATGGGTAGTTACTAATCAACAGACATAAAGTTTCAGTCAATCAAGGCGAAAAACACTAGAGATCTGTACATTGCACCTATAGTCAACAATAATGTGCACTTAAAAATTTGTTAGCCAGGCATGGCGTCTTATGCCTGTAATCCCAGCACATTGGGAGGAGGCAGTGAGAGGATTGCCTGAGCCCAGGGGTTCAAGACCAGCATGGGCAACTTGGCAAGACCTCATCTCTGCAATAAATCAAAATTAGCTGGGCATGATGGTTGCACTTCTGTAGTTTGTGCTATTTGGAAAGCTAAGGTGGAGGGATCACCTGAGCCCAATAGGTCAAGGCTGCCATGGCTGTGAGGGTGCCACTGCACTCCAGCCTGAGTGACAGAGTGAGACTCCAACTCAAAAAAACAAAAATTTGTTTAGAGGGCAGATCTCATTAATTGTTCTTATTACAGTAAAATAAAAGGCTTCATTGAAGATGTGGCACTAAAGTTGGGTCTTTAAGGATTGGTAGGACTTGTGTAATCAGAAAAAAATGATTGAGCGTGTTAATTATGACTAGGAAACTACTAGAATGTGCATTGCTTGAGAAATAGTATATAGTGTGTGTGTGATACAGTTTAAAATGTGGAAGGATAAATAGAAAAATAATGTGAAGTGCCTTGAAGCAGAGCCAGAGAGGTACTGGGTTTTATTTAATAAGCTGTGGAAAGCCATTTAAGATTTTGGAGCTGAGTTGGTACAGCTATAATCTCTCTGGCAAAAAATGTAGCATGTCTGACATGCAATAGTTAATTCATATATTTGAATTATCTTACTATTCTGTATGAGCCTCTGGAAATCTTTAGGAAAACTCTTAAGGTAGTTTAAGATTTTCCAACTAGATAGGGTTGGAATTTGGCTATATTATTGTGCTATTAATAAGAATCTGCCAGGAAATATGTTTCAAAAATAACAAATACTAATGAGGTTCCAAGCACAGAACTGTTCTTTCTTTACTAAGTGTCATAAGATTTTTAACCAATATGAATACATGCTCTAATGCACATCTTCTTTACAGGTGTTAGTAAAATGGCCTTTCGTCATTTAATTGAGTTCACATATACAGCAAAATTAATGATACAAGGAGAAGAAGAAGCCAATGATGTATGGAAAGCAGCAGAGTTTCTACAAATGTTAGAAGCTATCAAAGCCCTTGAAGTCCGGTAATTATCTTTTTTAATGGAGTGTACTTAGTCATACTCAATCATGCTCACTGTGTTAGTCAAGAATTTCTACTATGTGTCATGCCATAAAGAACTGGCATTTTCAAATTAAGAGTATTCGAGGGTCTATACAAATTCTTTCAGATACTGATTGTTCTTTGTCTTGCATTTGATTTCTTGTTCTCATGTAGAAACTGCTAAGATGAAATAAAGTAGCATTTTTGGTATCTGATAAAATAAGGAAGTATAGGCAGTTCTTTAAGGATCTAGATCCCTGTAAACTTTTGCTGGATTCAAATCGTTAAATTGTTTTTAACAAGCCTTAGTCTGCAAAGGGTTTGGCTTAGAAAAATTAGCATAGTACTATTTAAAAATGAGTAAGGAATTTGGTGAAGGTAAAATAAGTCAGGTGGCGATTAGGAAACAATACAACAAATTAGATATATGATAGCCAAAAATGCATGCCATTTAAGTCTATGTACTTGGTTAGAAGGGCTAAATCGAGCTCTAAGTTTTGAATCACTTAGTGCAAAGTAAGACGAAAACAGAAGTGTTCAGTTAACATTACTATTGCTAAAAGATGAGAGAAAATCAATGCTAAGGAGCCATTTCTGCTGTTAAAACACAAAATTTATCCTAGAAGGTGTTAAGAAAACATAATGTTCCTTATTTCAATGACTAGGAAAAAAATCAGGTTGTAATGAACAAAAGACTTCAGCATCCTTACTTAAGGAATAATGGTGGTGCAATGTAGTGGCCAAGGACAAAAAACTCTAGAGTCTGTTTCTCTTGGTTAATATCTTGACTCTACTACTATGGGCTTAATGAGGTTACTTAACCCTCTTGTCAGCTCAGTGTCCTCTTTTGTTAAGTGGGAGTAATAATGGTAATTTCTACACAGGGTTATTGTGAGGCTAAATAAATTAATACATATAAAGTGTTTAACATGGTATCTGCTATGTAGTACTTTAGATGTGAGCTATTACTATTATCTCCTGGTACTGTTTTTATGATGTGCCTCAGTATAGATCATTGGCATGACACCAGAGCACAGTTTGATAAAATGAGTTTCACATGGATACAAAATTATTTAATTCAATTCACTAACATAGCTTTGTCAAAAGATACAATTTAGAACAACTCTTAAGAAATTATTGAACTGTAATTGTACATAAATACTATCTCTTTTAATTAGTTTGGAAGCTCAAGATTAAACTTTTCTAACAAGAACTTTGTGTGTATATACTTCGATGCGTAGCACCTGGCATATAGCAAGTATAAAGGAAACATTTGTGAGTATGTAGATAGTTGCATGTATGCCAGTTAAAAACCAGATCAGCACTCTGCTACAGAGAAACCTGAACACGGATAGCAAAATAGAGGTGTGTTCTGAGGATATATACCTGATCAGGCTGTCTCTTCTCAAAAAGATTAAGAGAAATATGGATGCAGCGGGTAATACCAGATTTGTGGTGAAATGGTGAACGAGAACTTTCTGAAAAAAATGTTCTGTGTAGCCCCTTTGCTGCTCATAGTAGTGAGTGGTAAATCACTAAAGAGAAAGTTCTTGGCAACAGAATAGTAAAATATATTCTGTAATAGTGGCCTAGGTTAGATTTAGGAGGCATTTCATTGAGTTCATGTCTATAGTCATTGGGAGACAGAGATTTTTAGAAGTGGGTACAGTTGTTTTCCTAGTCTTATTTAGAACCTTTTAGAGTATTATTATAAGACTGAGATCCCTAGAGTACTTCAGCCATCAGTGCTTTTCAGTATAAGTACGGTAACATGTTGAATTGCTTCTTGAACCAGACAGGCATGCAGTATGCTCTGAAGAGTTACTTTGAAAACAGGAAGACAGCTGGGCGCAGTAGCTCATGCCTGTAATCCCAGCATTTTAGGAGGCAGAGGCGAGAGAATTGCCTGAGTCCAGGGGTTTGAGACCAGCCTGGGCAACTTGGCAAGAACTCCCATCTATAATAAATCAAAAAATTAGCTGGGTGTGGTGGTGCGCACCTGTGGTTCCAGCTTCTTGGAAGGCTGAGGTGGTAGGATCACCTGAGCCTAGCAGGTCCATGCTATGGTGGCCATGAGTGTGCCACTACACTGCAGTCTGGGTGACAGTGAGATGCTTACTCAAAAACAGGAAGGCAACAGTATTACATATTGGTTGTTTATAATAATGCAATTCTGGGCTTCTGTAGAGATAGTTTCTACTGACTTTTTTCCAATTATATATGAGTTATACGTCACTGTTTCCTTGCATGTCTCATAATTTTTTGTGTTGAAAAGAGGATATCTTAAATAATGTATCAACTCTGATATTAAGACTCACACTCCCCCACCCCAGTCTCTCTCACATGGTTTGTTTTTGCTGTTTGTTTAGTGACTTTCCTAGACTAATTCTGTAGTCTGTATATGTGTGGCCATTGAAGTCTTTGCTCGGTTAGCTTACTGGACATCTGACAGAGATTTCCTAAAGTGTCTTGAGTCAGTAAGCCTCCATACCTTTGTTGAGGAGCTCTTGTTTGGGGGCATACCATCAGTGTTCTATCAGGCAGTTTACAGCTCTGCTTTAGCTTTCACTTCCTGTGTGTGCAGAACCTCAAGGTCAAATAGGTGAAAACTTGTTAAGGTCTTTCCTGGACATGCATGCAACCCTGTGCATGTACACGGACTTCTAAATTCTCTAGGATATGTCAGAGCTTTTCAAAGCCCTCTATGAACATCTCATTCCCCAGTTTTTTCCTATAAGTTTTTGTTCGGCATTTTGGTGGCCTCAACTAGTAATGCCTTTGCAGTAGCTGCAGTCACAGACAGTGGTTGTTGGTTGTTTTCTTACAGATGCCTTGTGGTTAGGACTATTTGAAAAGTGACTTCTAAGTCAGATCAATTCGCCAAATATTTAAATTCTGTTTATGTGTAAAGCCCTTAAATTGTGTTGACCATATAGTAGCATTATTATGCTAATGTTCTGTTCATTGCTTGGAATGCCATCTCCCTGCTCACTCATTGACAAAGTCTTACTCGACTTTCTGGTCTCTGTTGAGAGCCAACCACTTGCTTCAAGCAAGTTAGTTTAGGTACTTCTGTGATTCTATATTTTTATTTTATCTTTTACATTCTGTTAAAGCAATAATATTATTCCCACATTTTCCGATAAACTTAAGCCTCTTTTAGGCAGAGATTATGTATTTTTCATCTTTAGTAGACATGTGGAGTTGAAAAGCTACCTCTCAAGATTATGCCTCTTTGACTACTCATTTGCCAAGTTTTATCTCCCTTTCTTTCCTCACTAGTCTCTAAAATCTCTTTCCTTGCCATTCAGCTCTGAGTCTAAGCTGTCTCATCCCACCCTGCGCAACAAAAACCTGGTAGCAGCAATTTTTGTTGTACTTTAGTTATGTCTGTTTGGGGCAGGGATCTGGGTTCACCAGGACATACCCATAATTAAAAGAAGGCGAGTTAGAAAGTGGTTTATAGGGCAGGACACCGTGGCTCATGCCTGTAATCCCAGCAATTTGGAAGGCCAAGGCGGGAGGAGAGCTTGAAGCCAGTAGTTCAAGACCAGCCTGAGTAAAATAGAAGACCCTGTTTCTATAAAAAAAATTAGCCAGGCATAGTGGCACACTTCTGTAGTCCCAGTTACTTGATAGACTGAGGCAGGAGGATCCCTTGAGTCCATGAATACAAGGCTATAGTGAGCTGTGATCCCATCACTGAATCCAGCCAGGACAACAGGGAGAGCCTGTCTCAAAAAAAGTAGTTTGCAATTTACTTCAGTACTTGTACTTGAAAACAACAAAAAGGAACCATACTTCTTCATGATAAGAACCGCTGTTTTTGTTCATTTTAACATATTTCTCTTTTTTTTCCTTAATTGGAGTCTCACTCTGTTGCCCAGGTGAAGTGCAGTGGCATGCTCATGGCCACTGCAGCCTCGACCTGCTGGACTCAGGCAATCCTTCTGCCTCAGCCTTCCAAGTAGCTAGAACCTCAGGCATGTGTCACCACGCCCAGCTAGTTTTTTTTATTTATTGTAGAGGCGAGGTCTCGCCACATTACCCAGGCTGGTCTTGAACCCCTGAGCTCAGGCAATCCTTGCCTCCATCTCTTAAAGTACATTTTAACATATTTCAAATAGGGATGCCTCTTTTAAGTGAGTGGCCAGGCAATAGTCATGACTTAGTTTCTTTTTTTTTTTTTTTTTAAATTTAGGATCTCATTCTGTCACCCAGGCTAGATTGCAGTGGCACAATCACATCTCACTGCAGCCTGGACTTTTCCTGGGCTCAAGTGAACTACAGGTGCATGCCACCACACCCAGCTAGTTTTTTTTATTTTTGGTAGAGAGGAGGTCTCGTTATGTTGCCCAGATTATGACTTAGCTTCAGTAAAACTGTTATAATGATTTGTGTTTTTGATACCAGACATGATGAGTTTGTCATTTAAAATGTCTTCCAAGGAATTGTACTATAAGTTGATGTTAAAGCAGAAAGTTGTTATGGAATCAAAATTGGAGCATTCCAAAGTGAGGCATTAATTTCATATTAATGGAGCAAATATTTGTCATCAGAGTAATGACCGCAAAAGCAATAGCCAATAGCTTTATAGGATCACAGACATGACTTAACAGACTAAACGATTTATAAATAAAAATCAGTTTAGTTGTGGTTAAATTGACTCTTAAGGCAACTCTACATTGTGTAACTCTTTTGCAAAAAACAGAAGATACATAAGATGTTCTCACATTTGCAGAGTGGAATTATTTTGGGATATTGCATAAACTTTTTGAATGACACTGAAAAAATACGAGGGCTTCGTTTTGCTTTGCTGAAATTACATCATTGTTTATTTAAAACTGCATGAGAAGGTTTCTGTTCTTTGTTAGAAAGCTGCAGTTGCCTAAATTTTCCCTCCCCAGCCTACTGAGATATAATTTACATATACTGCCATTTACTCATTTTAAGTGTAGAGTTTGAATTTTCATAATTGTTTACAGTAGTGTAGCCATTACCACAATCAAGATATAGGAACATTTTTATCACTCTAGGTTTTCTCATGACTCTCTGCAGTTGACCTTAATCCCCAGTCCCAAACAACCACTACTCAGATTTTTGTCACTGTATTTATGTCATATAAATGGACTCGTACAGTGTGCAGTCTTTCATGTTTAACTTTTTTCACTTAGCATTGTGTTTTAGAGATTTGTCCACATGGATGTTATTTTGTTCCTTTTCATTGCTGAGTAGTAATCCATAGTATGGATATACTACAGTTTGTTTTTCTGTCTAATGGACATTTGGATTGTTTTTCAGTTTTTAACTGTTAGAACAGTGCTGCTGTATGCAAGTCTTTGAGTAGATGTATGCTTTCATTTCTCTTAGTAAATATCTAGAAATGGGATAGAGCTTAATTGTATGGTAGGTGTAGGTTTAACTTTGGAAAATAGTTTGGTGATTTTTTAAAAAGTATTCTTGCCATTTACACTTCCTCTTGCAACACAGGAGAGTTCCAGTTATGTCTTATTCTCACCAACATTTGGTATTGCCAGGGGTATTTTTTTAACTTTAGGTTAGGAGTTGGCAGACATTTTCTTAAAGGGACATAGTAAATATTTTAGACCCATATGCCATGTAGTCTTTGTTGGAATTACTCTGCTGTTGTAGCATGGAGATCATAGGCAGTTTGTAAAAAATTGGGTGTGGCTATGTTTTAATAAAACTTTATGTAAAGCAGACTGCCCTTCAGCCAGGTTTTGCTGATTCCTGCTTTAGGCATTCTAATGATTATATCGTGGTATGTAATTGTGGTTTTAATATTTTTAAAGTTTTAATAAGGTATAATTGATGTACAATAGACTACATGTATTTAAAATATACAATTTGATGAGTTTTAACTCTTGTACATGCCTATGAAGCCATTATCACAGGCAAAGTGATGAACATATCCATCACCATCCAGTCTCCTTGTGTCATTTTGTAATTCATTTCTCTCTTCCTATTCCTGTCTTTATCCCTGCAATTTTATATGCATATAGTCATATAGTGTGTACTTGTCTTATTTCTTTCACTTATAATTATTTTGAATTTCATGTATATTGTATTAGCAATTAATTCCTTTTTATTACTGAGTGTTATTCCATTTTATGGATATACCACAATTTGTTTATCCACCTGTTGATTTAGGTTGTTTCCAGTTTTTGGCTATTACAAATAAAGTGGCTATGAACATTTGTTTACACGCTTTTAGACATGCATTCAGTATTCTTGGCATATACCTAGGAGTAGAATAACTGACTTCTATGGTAGATAAATCTTTAGTGTTTTAAGAAACTGCCTGTTTTACAAAGTTGTGCCATTTTACATTTACCTGCAGTGTATGAATTCTCCAGTTTCTCCACAGCCTTGGTAAATAGTTGGTATGATCAGGCTTTTTCATTTTAGCCATTCTAGTAGGCATATAGATTTGCTTTTCTCTAATGACTAATGGCATTGAACTTTTTTTCATAGACTTTTTTGCCATTTCTTTGTATTCTTTGACAAAGTATCTACTGAAAATCTTTTGTCCATTTTTTAAAAGGGGTTATTGTCAACCGTGAGGTGTCTGAGGATATATCCTACTTGCAGACTAGTAAGTTCAGCTAGCTTCATGGATGCTGGTGGAAGACATGAGACTGCTGAGTCAAAGAGAAAGGACTTGACTACTTACAGCATAGGAAGCAGCATGAGTTCCATGTTTGTATCAGTTTTCTTTGCCCCTCCCCAGAGTCCCACAGGAGTGACACAGTGGCTAGATGTATGCTGTGCTCAGAGTTGTTTGTGTCATAGCTGAGGAACCCTGAACTTTAGGAAACCCAAATCTCAACTCTTTGCTATACAAACAACCTTGAAAAGATGATCCAAAATAAAAGATTGTCAGTGTTTTTGTTTATAAGCAAAAACATAAGGGATCCATGGCAAGTTGTCTCCCAATAATATCCTTGTTTCTGTATTATATTAGCTTCTGGTGAATGTTCCAATAAGTGTATCATCACTTCGTTAGGTCACTCTGATTAATCTGATGGGTAGGGACCAGGACATAATCCATTCAATTGTTTCTCATATTGCCTTTATTTAAGGATACTATCAACAGAACTTTAACCAGCAGGGTGTGGCTACCCTGTAGTGCTAACCCACTTACTCAAGGTTCATCCTGGGCTCATCCAACTGAACAAATACCTTAAAAAAAAAAAAAAAGGTGGCTTTCTATTAATCTAGGTATAGTAAGGTATATTAGCAATTACACAGACCAGAGTATTGGCCTAGTGGGAAGATGTCTAGAGCAAGTCTGTTGTCCATAATAAAACTGGTCAATGATTTCAGGCTGACATGAATACCTTTCAGAGCCCAAGTGGTGTCAATGATCACGTCAGCTTAAGTCATGCACAAATTTCATACTGCTTTTTAACTGGATGACTACCATTGTATGGAAAACTGCCCATAGGATGTACATAAATAAGTCATTTTCCTCCAGGAAGTTCTCCCTTGAGAGTTTCTACCCAAGAACAGCCTTATTTTAGAGAGCTCTCTGCAGTCATCTGAGGGCTACTTGATTTTTATTAAACACTTGATGTTCTCTTATAACCACCTCAGAAGTGTACTTCATTGTATTTTTGGGAGGCAAGGAAATTAGTATCATTTTCCATATTAGAAGTACAGTCCCAAGGGCACATAGGAACCCTTGAAAGAAAGTTGTTTACAATTGTTTGTGTTCCCAACGTGGGGCCTACATCAGTCCAGGGCCACATGTTAACATTGTCTCTGGTGTGATCTCCTCCTTTCCCAGCTCAATCAGAATGACTGAGTCTAGTTATAGATTTTAGAAGGACTTTCTGAGAGCAGTTGAGTCTGTCTTATTTATCACAAGTATCTGAATGCCAGCTAAGTGGCTGTTGTCCACCTCGTGAACTGATCTCAGCTGTGAGAATGATAGTGGGACAAACATCTGATGTTTTGCCTGGGACATGCAAGGAACTTGGTCATCCCCAGGTGTTTTTAAGAGACGTTAGTAAAGTTAAGAGAAATGGTTATCAAATTGTCAGAACCATCTGGCAGGGAATAGCAGACAGCAGTCAATTCAAAGATGCTTGCAGCAGTTGGGGAAAGCTACGTCAGCATTTTCCTTCATTGGGAAAGTTCTAGAGGTGTTCTCAAAGATGATTATCAATGTCCCTCCCAGTGCCAGGAGCTCCGGCACCTAAGAAGTCCTCTCCCTAGGTACCAGGGTTGTTGCAATGGTCAGGTACAAGAGGATCAAGGAAATTTAAAGCTTAGAGACCAATTTCATTTCCCTCTTTGTCTCAGGTGGGTCATTATAAGTGAGTGTACTTGGCAGGCAGTATATTCAACCAAGTTATTGATATTCTTATGCTATAAGATGTCAGTCCATCAAAATAATCCAGATTGCTGAACTAGAATGAAATTTGAATCTTCTAAACCCATTTCTGACTGGACTATCACCTGTAAGAGATACCAGCCAGGTTGTCCCAGGTTTTTACTGAGGAAAAGAAAAAGGATCCTGTTCAAGAATTTCAGGGCAGAATCCTACATTTTCCAAATTTGTATAACTTCCCACCCCTTTGTCTTCATTATTACCCAGGAAGCAACCAAGAGATGATCCCTTTCTGGGTACAACTAAATTCAGTGGCCAAACTGCTTTACTCAGATTTTTGGACAAGGAGGTGAAGGAAGCAGAGTTGGAAATCTTTAGAATCAGTGTTTGAAAAGGTCATTGCAGCCCGGGCTCGGTGGCTCAGCCTGTAATCCCAGCACTTTGGGAGGCTGAGGTGAGCGGATTGCCTGAGCCCGTGGGTTTGAGACCTACCTGGGCAACGTGGTGAGACCTCATCTCTACAATAAATCAAAAAATTAGCCGAGCATGGCAATGCGCACCTGTAGTTCCAGCTACTTGGAAGGCTGAGGCAGAAGGATTGCCGGAGCCCAGCAGGTCGAGGCTGCTGTGACTGGGAGTGGCCACTGCACTTCGGTCTTAGCGACAGAGTGAGACTCCAACTCAAAAAAAGAAAAGAAAAGGCCGTTGCAAAGCCCTACAATGTCAGTGTCTATAGATGGTAGAGAGCATGAAAGGTCCGTTAATACCTTGACTATTAGCCAATTATTGACTAGCTTTTGTGACAGAAGGTATACTATTGTCAGACTACAGATGGTCCAGAAAGCTGAACATGTGACATAGATCAGTTTCAAGGGACACAATGGTGTAGTCAGAACCAGCTAATCAGACTGAAACACCAACAGTATAACCTGAAAAGATGTCAACTGTAATGAAGCACCACTGCTAGCCCTGATGGGGTAAGAGGTCCAGCATGGTCAGTCTACAAGAAATATTCAGAGACAAATATCCTCATGAGGTAGCTCCTTCACCATGAGACAAACAGGACAGCAGGTGTCACAAGACTGGCATGCAGTAGCAAACCTCTACATCAGAAACAGGGTTTTCTACTTTGTGCCCCATCCGTGATGGTATATGTATTACCATGTGTGCTGAAAATTTTTGAATGTAGGTATCATTAGTGGCAATCTGGGAACTGTAGGCTTAGTCAGCAACCTGATTCCAGTTGGTCTCATTAAAGGACAGCCCCTTATCCTGGGCATTTAAATTATATGACCCAGACAGTTCCAGCAAAAACTGCTATTTTTTTCTGTAATTGTGGCCCATGAGGTTGCTGTCTTTAATCTGCCAGGTCTTCCAAGAAGACCTTGGGCAACAGCCCAAGGGTCAGTAAAAGATACAACAGTCTTGGTAAGTATATAATCTTAGGGATTGTTGACCAGAGCTATGAGGACAACCTTGAGTTCTGCTCTCTGAGCAGAGTGACCATGTCCACATTTGGTTTTCATTGTTAGTACCGAGGCTGAGCACCTACAGCAGCTTAGTAAACACTGTCAAGTTCAGTTCAGGCAAACCATCAGTCAGTTAAGTGTTAACTGCTAAGGCCTGTGTTAATTTAATGATTTTGCTTTGGTCAACAGAGGGAGACAGCTGCCACTTTTTCTCAAACCCGTGGAGTCAGGCAATTCTCTCACCTCGGTCTCCAGAGTGCTAGGATTAGAGGTATGAGCCACCAGGCCCAGCCTACTTTTTTATGATATAAAGCCAAGAGGCCAACTGCTTTCTTAGGTATACCATTTTCATTTGACAATTGACACTTGGTGAGCACTTCTCACCTTGTTAGTCATGAAGTCTGAGTTGACTCCATCCCAAATTGGAATGTGTAGCTGGAGAACCTCAAGCTATTCATGGGTCAGGCATCTGTTTCAACAACAGCCCAAAAACAAGCTAATAGTTTCTTTTCAAACGTGGTGTACTTTGGAGCTGGGTCAGGGTTAGACAAGTTCAGAACCCAATGAATAACCTTTTGGTGGAGGCTGCCTTTCTTTGCCAGAAGCTCTAATCTGTAAAAGCATCAGTCTCTGAGACTTGTAGTTCAAAGAGGTCATTAGGGTTGTGGGACCCCAAAGGTAGAGAATGTGCTAGTTTGGACAATTTCCAATTCAGTTTGTTGGTTGGAGCCCCACTTAAAGGATGCTGGTTTGCAGATTAGCTGATAGAAAGGAAAAAGTAGAATGTCCAAGTGAAGCATGTACTGTTCGGTATCCAAAAAGTCCAGTAGGGTGCTGGGCCTCATTGTTGGTGGGAGGAGAGTAGGCAAAGAAATTATTTTTCCTTGACCGCTGGATGGATCGAGTGTTGTGAATCTTACCTGTATAGACACAAAAACTTTACTTGGTGAGTAGCCCCCAAAATTCTATTGGGGTTTGTCAGCAACCCCTACTAGTAGAGGTATAATAAATGGCTGCAGTCAAGGCCTTTGAGACTGAGACTTCTGTCTTGCCAGTCAACAAGACATAATCTCTATAACATAAACTTTGGACATAAAAGGAGAGAGAGACATTCTGTGCAAAATACTGACCCCACCAGTAGTGGCAGAATTCAAGGGGATTTGTTGCAGTTTTCAGCCAGCTCTTCTTCCCAATTTGGGTGGAAAGTACCCTTTGGTACTTACAGGATGCCGAAGCATAAATGCACTTCCTACCACGCATTCAGGTGTCTCAGCAACAAGAGTATAGAAGTACATAGAATCAGCCCCTCCACAAGTCAGCCTGGCTTCCCTCTCCTGCTATAAACTGTTCCCAACCCCAATTGGTTGAATACAAATTCTTCCTCTTCTTGGGAAGCCATGGAACCAGGAAGGATAGTGAGTTGGACACCTGAGTCTAACAGAGCCATAGACGTTTGAGCCCCTCCCATTCCTGAGTTTTCCCCACCATACTTTGATGAATATGTAGTGCTTTCAGTCCCCCTTGGGAACGGAAAATTTGATCCATTCCTAATTATCTTTCTCTCCAAAGCAGCCAGAGTCAAGGTGTAAAGGGGGAGGGCAGAGGAGGAGGAGGAGGAGGAGATGTGGAGGGAGAAAAGTGACTCTGTGCCAGTAAGCAAGTCATATTTACTTTTGGTTTCAAGCAGCATAGAAGCTGCATGTGACTAAACTAACCTCCAGTGTTTCAGTCCACCCAGCAACCTCCAGCAGCAGCAGGGTCGCTACTGATACCTATCTATCTCAGCTCTGGAAACTCCTTGATTCAACAGCCCCCCTCCATGTTGCTTTCCAGTTGGGACTTTAAGGTTTGTGCTCTTTGCTTTGACTCAAGTCTGCCTTGCACACTAGTGACTAAAGAGTACGCCTTAATTTTGGACTTGGCTGCTCCATTGTCATGCTTTTGCCTGGTTTTAACATACAGATCAGGGGACTTTTCAGCAGTGCTGACCATAACAATTTATATTACATTGGGTTATTTTCTCACTCACCAGTGACTCAGTTTCATAGCATTGTAAACCCAAATGGACAGTAAGATTCTTACTAGTCAATACCTTGTCTATGATTTTCCATAGGAGTATGTCTCAAAGACAACTCCCAAAGAGGCCAGTGTGCCCTCATAGAAGCCAAGAATCACTACAGAAAAAACCCAATTGAGTCCTTTACTGTCCTTCCGAATGGATCCAAGTTGGGCCTGATAAGACTGAAGGAGGGGCTGAGCCCTAAGATGGCCCAGGTATTACCATTCTTGACAAACATTATATTGCCCTGTTATCTCCCATGTGGATCAGCCAAAGTTCTAATGACTTACCTGGTTTCTGATCATAGCAATTGCAAATTTCCCTCCTTTTACACTCAGTGTAGGTGCATGTCATTGTAACTTGTCTGTAAAAGGACAGAACCTTCTATCCCCACCCCATTCACACCATTGCCAATGAATCTTAGTATAGTTGTTACTTTGGCCAGATTTATGACTGACCACCAGATTGGTAGGGAAGTCCCCTCCCCTCCCCAAGTTTGCAATAACCAGAGCACCATTCTAGTAGCTATCCTTGAACTTGTTGCCCTATACTCTTCCTGCAACTGCCTTCCCAGTTTTTCTTCAGTAATAGGTGTTTTTGTTTCCAAAGGCGACTGTTGTAACAAAGTACTACAAACTTGGCTTAAAACAACAGGAATGTGTTGTCTCTCAGTTCTGGAGGTTAGAATTCTGATATCAAGTGTTGACAGGACCATGATCCCTCCGTGGATTCTAGGGGAAGATCCTTCTTGCCACTTCTGGCAGCCCCGTGCATTTCTTGGCTTATGGTAGCACAACTCCAGTCTCTGCTTCCATCTTCACATTGCCATCTTCCTGTCTTTTGTGATTTTTTTCCCTGTGCCCAAATTTCCTCTTCTTGTGCGGATATCAGTTGTATTAGATTGAGGCTCATCCTTTTTTTTTTTAAAGAGAGAGTCTCTGTTGCCCAGGCAGGAGTACAGCAGCATAATCGTAGCTTACTGTAACCTCACACTCCTGGACTCAAGCGATCCTTCCACCCCAGCCTCCCCAGTAGCTGGGACTATAGACATGTGCTACCACACCCGGCTAATATTTTTTTGTAGAGATGGAGTCTTGCTGTGTTGACCTGGCTGGTTTTAAACTCCTAGCCTCGGCCTCCAAAAGTGCTGGGACCCCGGAATTGAGCCACCACTATGTCCAGAGGATTCAAAGCCTCATCTTAATAACCTCATCTTAACTCAGTTATGTCTGCAAAGACGTGTTTCTAAATACAGTCATGTTTACAGGTATTAGGCACCAAGACTTCAACATATCTTTTAGGGAGATGCAGTCCAACCCATAACAAGAGACAGTAAAGTAGAGGACCATTTATTGCCCAGTTGATCATACAGTTTGGTCAATATATTTGCTATCAGTTCCACTGGACTTCCCTAAAATCCCATTAATTGTTCTGTGATGCCTCATCTTTCCTTTTCCAGAAAGCCTTATCTTTTTTCAGCAACCTGTTCTCAATGCCAGAAACTGGCAAGAACTTTGAGGGATCTTACTCTACTTGCAAGCCAACAAATTATCCTGCCACAGTGTCAGTGGGTGCTGGAAGAAGAAACAAGACTTCTGTGACCTGTCAGAAGGACAGGACTTTATACTGCATATGAAGCAGTATAAATTTTATGTTTATGCCAGTTTTCCCTTCCCCTCAAGTCCCGTAAGGGTAAAATAGGGTGGCCCAGGTGAATGCCATGCACATGATTTGTTTCACAATTGAAAAATCTCCTCCAGCATAAAAAAAAACCCAACTCTTTTATTATAATGAACTGCAAGCACACCTGCCTAGCCTTTGTCCCAGAGGGAGACATCATCTTTATTATATTGGACAGTAAACAAGCTTGCCCTCTTTTCTATTGTACTGTTCTTGCTAGATCCAAAACAAAAATTTTCAGACTACAAGATGTGCAGAAACTGAAGAGACCATGAAGAATTGTCTCCCAACAGTTGTGTTTCATTGAAGTTAGAGAATTCTTTTCTTTATTTTGGATCTAAGACCTTTGACATATATACGCTTTCAGATATTTTGTCCTGTGGCTTGCTTTTTTTGTTATCTGTATTTCAAAGGACAGTTTTAACTTTTGATAAAATCAGTTTTATCAATTTTTACTGTTATGATTTCTGCTTTTTGTATGCTGTTTAAGAAATCTTTCACTAACCAATGTCACCAAGATCTTTTCCTGCTTTTTTCTAGAAATTTAACAGTTTTCGTTCTTACATTTAGGTCTGTGGTCCATTTTGAGTTAATATTTTGTGTATGATGTGAGGTAATAGTTGAGATTAATTTTTCCTTTGTAGATACCTGTTGTTTCAGAACCATTGTTAAAAGATTATTTTGTTCACTGAATTACCTTAGAATTTCTTTTTCAAAAATCAGTTGACTCTAAGTGTGGGTCTATTTTTGGACTTTATACTGTTTACACAAGGGGGGTGGGTCACAAAAAAAACTAGAACTGTCTTTTGGAGAGTGGGCCCCTTGTAGTACGGGCTTCCCTCACTATGTCAGTTTTCTAGAAAGCCATCAGCATTAGTGTACCAGCTAGCATTGTTGTGAGAGGCTACGTTTGGCTTCAGTGAATTTCTGGGGGAAGATTCAATGCGTTTGTCCATTTCTTGATGGGTGATTTACATGAACAACCTGACAACACCACGCTGAGTGCTTAGCAGTTTTTGACCAAAAATAGCATGGCCCTTGTGCCCCATTCTCCCTATTTACCTCATCTTGCCCCAAGTGACTTTTTATTTGTTTCCCTGGGTGAAAATGTCCTCAAAGAGAAACGTTTTGCTGATATGGGAAGAGGTGAAACAAAAAACGGCAGAAGCACTAAAAGGCATCAAAATTGACAAGTTCTAAAACTGTTTTGAAGAGTGGAAAAAGCATCTCGATAGATGTAATGTACCAAATGGAGAGTACTTTGAAGGTGACTGAAGTTTAAACATATAAGAATAAATACATACATTTTGTATAAGTAAATTCCAGGTTTTTGGGGGTCCCCCTTCATATTTTACCAATATCTTGTCTCTCCCTCTTTTTAATTTCAATAGCTTTGGGGGGTACAAATAGTTTTTTATCTGGACTTTAAGTGTACCCACCACCCCCACCTGTGTATATTGTACCCAGTAGGTGATTTTTTTGTCCCTCCTCCCCTTTTCCCCTCCCCCTTCTGAGTCTCCAGTATCCATTATACCATTTTCTATGTCTTTGCATATCCTTAGTTTAGCTCCCACTTGCAAGTGAGACTATGTGATGTTTGGTTTTCTGTTCCTGAGTTAGTTTGCATAGGATGATGTTCTTCAATTTCATTCAAGTTGCTGCAAAAGACATTTCATTCTTTTTGATAGCTGAGTAGTATTTCATATGCATATATACTGCATTTTAATTATTCACTGATCAGAGGATGGGCATTTAGATTGATTCCACATCTTTACAATTGTGACTTGTGCTGCAATGAACATGCAGGTACAGGTGTCTTTTTTATATAATGACCTCTGTGCCTTTGGGTAGATACCTAGTAGTGGGATTGCTTGATCAAATGGTAGATCTACTTTTAGTTATATAAGTTACCTCCCTAACACTTTCCATAGAGATTGTACTAATTTATATTCCCACTGTGTATAAGCATTCCCTTTTCTCTGCATCTCTGCCAGCATCCTTTTTTTTTAATTATATTTTTTAACTTTTAATTTTTTTTATCTTAAAGATGTGGAGTACAATTCAGGGTTGGGTATACAAATGTTCATTATGCAGTACCCTTGTCCGTGAGGTATACCCCTATTCCCCAGGCAGATTCCCACTACTGCTAATCCCACCTCCCCCTTGCCCCTCCCCCTCAGTTTACCGCTACTGCCAATCCTTTTCTTATAGTATTACAATAGTTGTCCAAGGTCCGCTTATGAGTGAGAACATGTGATACTCAGTTCTTTGTTTCTGTGAAAGATCACTCAGTATTATAGACTCTAAGTCCTTCCAGGTTGTTGCAAAGTTCATGATTTTGTTGTTCTTTGTGGTTGCATAATACTCCATCGTGTATTATGTACCACATTTTTTTTTATCCAGTCCTCTTTTGATGAGCAGCATGGTTGGTTCCATGTTCTTGCTATTGTGAGCAACGCTGCGATAAACATATGTGTGCAGGTATCTTTTTTATAGAGTGATTTGAGTTCTTCTGGGTATATTCCCAGTAGGGGGATTGCGGGGTCTTATGGAAGGTCAATTTTTAGAACTTTTAGGAATCTCCACACTGATTTCCACAGAGGCTGTACTACTTTACACTCCTACCAACAGTGTAGAAGTGTTCCCTTTTTACCACATCCTCTCCAGCATCTGTTATTTTTTAGTTTTTTTTTCTCTTTCTGCTTTCAGTAATGTTTTCGTACTTGCTTTGTTTCTGTTATTTTATTGCAGTTTTTTTTAAGATTTCCTGTTTGTGTATGGGTATTTTTGAGGGAGAGTACATCAGTAGGGAGGTTTTGTCGGTTTGTATGTTTATATGATTGTCTGTATATTTTAGTGTTTTTTTTTTACTCTTTTCTGTCTTTGTGTTTCTTTTCATTTGTTAGTTGGTGTGTGTGTGTTTTACCTTTTACTCTTCTCTCTCTCCACCTTCCTCTCACCCTCCCTTCCTTTTTCCATTCTCTTCCTTTTTCTTACCTCATTTTGCTTTCAGGGAGCAAACCTATACAACCACTGATAGGTTGTAAGGCAGTGGGAAGTGGGTACCCAGGTTGTAAGGCAGTGGGAAGTGGGTACCCAGGGGGCCCACTCACCTGTCAATGGATACTGGGATCTGCAGACAGATTCTGAGTCACAGCTCCCCTCCCTCAATTAAATCTCAAAACTGCAAAAACTACAGCCCCACCCCGCAGTCCCCCTTCAGAATTGAACAAAGCCAGAGTATCCCCATAAGGAAGAATAGGAGATTGAGCAAACAACAATAAAAGCAACCCCCCGTCCCTGAACAACAGAATTAAAGAAGAGATTTTTTTTTAAAGTGGGGAGGAAAATCTACACAAATGAGGAAAAACCAAAAGAAGAATATGGGTCTCACATAGACCCCTGAGAGAGCAGACACCGAGAATACAGATTTCGGAACGCAGACAATGAAGAGCCCCCAGAATGAATGCTCTCAAACCACAAACCCAGATATCAATACATTACTAGAGAGAATAAATAGAATTTAGGAGAGACAAGAAGAAAGAATTGAGTTGATTTTTTAATAATGGTGTAAGGTAATTTCTCATTGTGCTTTTAATTTGCATTGTCCTGGTGATGAGTGATGTTCAGCATTTTTTCATGTTTGTTGGCCATTTGTATATCTTCTTTTGAAAGATGTCTGTTCAAGGTGTTTGACCACTTTTTAATGGGGTTATTTGATTTGAGTTCTTTGTAGATTCTGTACATTAGTTCTTTGTTAGATGTATAGTCTGAATGTCTCTTCCTGTTCTATAGGTCGCCTATTTGCTTTGTTGATTATTTCTTTAGCTATGCAGAAACTTTTTAGTTTAACCCTTTGCACTTGGATATCCCCTCTTAGAGAACATAAAGAGATTGCTGGTGATTATACAGAACAAACTTATGCCAGCACAGATCTTTCAGAAAGGTATGCTTCCTTGAAGTTTTCCATTCAAATCACATGAAACAAAGAGGTGGAATATATTCTTTTAAAAATCATTTGATGTTATATAGAAAGTAAATGTATGACGTGCTTTCACAGTGATACACAGACTGGACAATAAATTACATATTATTAATGTGAGAGGAAAAAAACAAGACTGCATTGTCTGCTTGAACAGAAAAATAGCTGGTGGAAGATGTGAAATTACTATTGTACAACATGTTGTAATGCATGTTGTTGACTGTTTTACATATTACCACACACTAGAAAAACACAAAATTTTGATTTTTTTGTCATAAATAAGTTTCTCTATGTCCAAAGTTCCATTATAAGCCAAATATAATTACAATAAAGTAACTGGTTCCAATACTAGACTAAATCACTTCATATTAAATAATATAAAGTGATTTTTTTCCACTATTTCTTTAAAAAGTGCAGTTGAGTTACTGGTAGGCTATCTGCAAGATGTCTCCAAATGCCAAGGGAAAGTCCCTCTTGTTTATTTTTGTTTCTATTTAATTTGCTTTGGGGATTTTAACCATAAATTCTTTGCCTAGACTGATGTCCAGAAGAGTTTTTCCTAGGTTTTCTTCTAAGATTTTTATGGTTTCAGGTCTGACATTAAAGTCTTTAATCCATTTTGAGTTAATTTTTGTATATGGGAAGAGATAGGTATCGAGTTTCATTTTGCTGCATGAGCTATCCTGTTTTCCCAGCACCATTTGTTGAATAGGATGTCCTTTTCCCCAGTGTATGTTTTTGTCAAAGATCAGATGGTTGTAGGTATTTGGGTTTATTTCTGGATTATCTCTTCTGTTTCATTGGTCCATGTGTCTGCTCTTGTTCTGGATTCTCTGCTTCTGTTCCGTTGGTCCATGCTGTTTTGGTTACTACGGCCTTTTAGTATCATTTGACATCAGGTAAGGTGATGCCTCTAACTTTGTTCTTTTTGCTTAGGATTGTTTTGGCTACTCTGGCTCTTTTTTGGTTTCATATGAATTTTAGGATTGTTTTTTCTAATTCTGTGAAAAATAACATTGGTAATTTGTTAGGAACTTCATTGAATCTGTAGATTACTTTGGGTAATATGGTCATTTTAGCAATGTTGATTCTTCCTATTCATGAGCATGGGATGTTTCTCCATTTGTTTATGTTATCTACAATTTCTTTTATCAGAGTTTTGTAGTTCTTCTTGTAGAGATATTTCATCTCTTTGGTTAAATATGTTACTAGGTATCGTAGCTTTTTGGCTGCTATTTTAATTGAAATTGAGTTCTTGATTTGATTCTCTGTTTGATCACTATTGGTGTGCAGCAGTTTTACTGATTTGTGTGTGTTGATTTTGTATCCTGAAACTTTACCAAATTCATTTATCAAGTCCAGAAACCTTTTGGGATTTTTTTAGGATTCTCTGGATATAAGATCATATCGTCAGCATACAGAGATAGTTTGATTTCTTGTTTTCAAATTTGGATATCCTTTATTTATTAATTTTTCTTGCCTGATTGCTTTGGCTAGGACTTCCAGTATTATGTTGAATAGTAGTGGTGAAAGTGGGCGTTCTTGCCTTGTTCCATTTCTGAGGGAGAATGTATTCAACCTTCTTTGTTCAGGATGGCATTGGCTGTGAGTTTGTTATATATGGTTTTTATTATTTTGAGGAATATTCCCTCTATGACTATTGTGCTGAGGGTTTTTATCCTGAAAGGATGCTGGATTTTATCAAATGTTTTTTCTGTGTGTGTTGAATGGTTATATGATTTTTGTTTTTAATTCTGTGTATGTAGTGGATCATGTTCATTGACTTGTTTCTGTTGAACCTTGCATCCCTGGGATAAAATCCATTTATTTGTGGTGTATTATTATTATTTTTTAATGTGCTATTGAATTGCATTTGCTAATATTTTATTGAGGATTTTCATGTCTATATTCATAAGGGATTTGGTCTGTAATTTTCTTTTTGTGTTGTGTCTTTTTCTGACTTTTGTATCAGAGACACACTGGCCTTGGAGAATGAGTTCAGTCTTGCGTAATAGCTTCAGTAAAAGTTATTTGAAGGTCTGGTGGAATTCAACTGTGAGTCCATCAGATCCTGGACTTCTTTTGTTGGGAGATGTCTAATTACTGTTTCAATCTCACTACTCATTATTTGTCTGTTCAGAGTTTCTGTTTCTTCCTGATTCAGGGTATCAGCACTTATGTGTTTTCACGGATTTATCCATTTCCTCTAGATTGTCTAGTTTGTTTGCATAGGGATGTTCATTATAGTCTCAGGTGGTCTTTTGAATTTCTGTCTTGCCAGTTGTAATGTCTCTATTTTCATTTCTTATTGCACTGATTTGAGTCTTCTCTCTTCATTTCTTGATCTAGCTAGCAGTCGATCAATTTTGTTTATCTTTTGAAAGAATCAACTTTTTGTTTCATTGATCCTTTGTATTTTTGTATTTCAGTTTCATTTAATTCTGCTCTTATCATCATTATTTCTTTTTTCTGCTAGCTTTGGGTTTGGTTTGTTTATCTTTTTCTAGTTCCTTGAGATATCATGTTAGGTTGTCAATATGCAGTCTTTTGGACTTATTAAAGTAGTCACTAAGCATTATAAATTTTCCTCTGAGCACAGCTTTGTGTCCCAGAGGTTTTGATAACTTGTTTCATCATTGTCGGTTCAGATAACTTTTTAATATCCATCTTAATTTCATCATTGACCCAAGATTAATTCAGGAGCAGATTGCTTAATTTCCATGTGGTGTTGTGAGTTCTTCTTGGAGTTAATGTCTAGCTTAATTTCACTGTGGTCTGAGAAGGTTCTTGCTAAGATTTTGATTTTTTTAAATTTATTGAGACTTGATTTAACTCCAGTTTAACTCCAGTGTTTTTTTGTTGACTTTCTGCATTGATGATCTGTTTATTGCTGTCAGTGGAGTGTTGACGTCTCTCACTGTTACTGTATTGCTGTTTGTCTCTTTTTCTAGGCTTAGTAGAATTTATTTTATAAAGTTGGGGCTCTGGCATTAGGTGTATATATTCAAAATTGTTATCTTGTTGGATTGATCCCTTTATCATTATATAATATTCATCTTTGTCTTTTTTTAACTGTTGTTAATTTAACCCTTTGTACTCAGAGATGTCTCTTGGGTCACCTACCAGCAACTTGACAATACTTTTTTACAAAATAGTGAAAAACCAATCACTTAATATTAAATAGTAGAGTTTTGGAATCAATTATTGTAATGATACTTGGCTTACAATGAAATTTTGGACACTGAGGAACTTATTTATAACAAAAAAATTAGAACTTTATGTCTTATATTTTTCCAACGTGTAGTAACGATCTGCTTTCAATTTCGAAAGTCTCTTTAAGTCTAAAGTAACATGCTTATCTATCTTTTCAGGTTATGCCATATGATACAAAGGGTATAACCATAGCTGCCTTTCTTACACAGATGCTCTTTTCTGTTACATAGAAGTTTCGGCCACCCTGTGAAAGCGCTTACACATTCTTTTTCTATGTAATACCAGCTGATTTTTTTTTAAACGTATATCTTAGTACATATTCCATCTCTCTATTTGCTTTTTTGTTCAATTTAAATGGAAAACTTCAAGAAAACTTACATTTTAAAAATATTTTGTACTGGCATAAGTTTGTTCTGTATAATCACCAGCAGTCTGTTTATGTCTCCTGAGAGGGGACAGTTGAGTGATTTGGTAGATTTATGATGTCTCCTCAGAGGGGACATCCAAGTGCAAAGTGTTAAAGTCTGTTGTATCTGATATAAGAATGGCTATTCCTGTTCATTTTGGTTTTCATTTGCATGGATTATTCCCCCCACCCCCCTTACCTTGAGTCTGTAGGAGTCTTTGCAAGTTAAGTGGGTCTCTTGAGGGCAGCAGATATTTGGGTTGTGTTTTCTTATCCATTCAGCCATTCTGTATTTTTTTGTTGGGGCACTGAGACCATTTACATTCAGGGTTAATAATGATATGTAAGGTATATATTCCATTCATCATACTGGTTGTTATCTGATAGCTTTATTTATTTATTTTCTTTATTGTGCTGGTATTCCATAAGGCCTGTAAACTATGACTTCTAGCATTTTTCTGGTGGTGTATTTTGACCTTTTGTTTCAGTGTTTAGCACTCCTTTGAGTATTTCTCATAGAGCTGGTCTAGTGGTGACATATTCCCTCAGGGTTTGCATGTCTGCAAAGGACTTCATTTCTCCTTTATTTATGAAACTTCGTTCTGTGGGATACAGAATCTTTGACAGTTATTCTATTTGAGGAGATAAAAGGTTGGGCCCCAGTCGTTTCTGACTTGTAGAGTTTCTTCTGAGAAGTTTTCTGTTAGTCTGATAGGTTTGCCTTTGTAAGTCATTTGATGTTTTTGTCTCACTGATCTTAAAATTCTTCCCTTCACATTAACTTTGCATATCTTATCTTAATTACTGTAGCTTTATAATAAGTCTTGAAATCAGGTAGTATAAGTCCTCCAATCTTGTTTTCTGCCTGTTTATATACATTTTATTGTCAGTTTATCAGTTTCTTTTAAAAAAACTGCTAGGATTTTGATCTTACAGATTTGTTCAATCCCTACATTGTATATTTCAGGAACAAAGAAAACTCAGCTCCATTAGAGGAAAATACCACAGGAAAAAATGAGGCCAAAAAAAGGAAGATTGCTGAAACTTCAAATGTTATCACTGAGTCGTTGCCATCTGCAGAATCAGAACCTGTTGAAATTGAGGTAGAGATTGCTGAAGGCACAATTGAAGTAGAAGACGAAGGCATTGAAACATTAGAGGAAGTGGCTTCTGCCAAGCAGTCCATAAAGTACATTCAGAGCACAGGTTCCTCTGATGATTCTGCTCTAGCACTGTTGGCAGATATTACCAGCAAGTACCGTCAAGGTGACAGAAAAGGGCAGATTAAAGAAGAAGATGGCTGTGCATCTGACCCCACAAGCAAACAGGTAGAAGGTATTGAAATTGTGGAACTTCAGCTGTCACATGTGAAGGACTTGTTCCATTGTGAGAAATGTAACCGTTCATTTAAATTGTTTTACCATTTTAAGGAACACATGAAATCACACTCCACTGAGAGTTTCAAATGTGAAATATGCAATAAAAGGTATCTTCGGGAGAGCGCATGGAAACAGCACCTAAATTGTTACCACCTTGAAGAAGGTGGAATCAGTAAGAAGCAAAGAACTGGGAAAAAAATTCACATTTGTCAGTACTGTGAGAAACAGTTTGACCACTTTGGACATTTTAAAGAACATCTTCGAAAACATACAGGTAATTAACAAATACTTTATTTTTTTCCATGTTCATTTCGAGTCTAAATATCAAAATCCTTTTTTAAAAATATTATCTCAGAGGTCATCTGTTTTCTAATGTGCAGGCTAAGTACACATTGTTTTTATAGTGTTACATTGTTGGAATATTGATGCTTTAAATGCAAATCAGTATCAAGTTTGAAAGTAATTTTTACTTTTATGCCTTGCCAGTTTTTATATTTTTCAAAGAAATACTTAAAATACAGTTTGTGATTTGTTTATTAAAGATCATAAATTATTAAATTTCTAATTCTAGTGAGACTTTTACCATCCCTGTTTTAACATTTCTCATGTTAACGTGTTACATAGATAAGTACATTTGCAAGCAATTCCTGACAAGTTTATACTTTTTTGCATGTAAATGGTATATAGGCCCAGTATAGGTAGGCAGTATAAGTCCATCTCTCTCCACCTCTTCAGCAAACCTATCTGGACTGATGGACAGCTAGGGAGCTGAGGAGGATACAGTCTTTATACTTCTCCTGGGAGCCATCCAAGCATGGAGATGACCCAGGAAATCTTCCTTAGGGCCTCTGACCCATATAGCTTTACATCCTTTATGCCTGTCAGAGTCCCTGACCTTGCTCAAGTCCCTTACTTGCTTCCACTCTCTAAGCATCTTTGCTGTATCTCCTGTGCAGATATAGGCAGTACCACCGGTGACTTTAATCTTGGCTAGTCCTTAAGCTGCTATAATGAATATGGAGAGAGCAGCTGCTATAGTGTGTTAAATGTCAGACTTCTAGATATTTGTTCCCAAGTTCTTGTTACATGTGATGGTTAAGGCTGCTAATACAGTAAATAATAATGTAAGTATTCTATACTGTCCAGAATTTTTTTTTTAATGTTGGAGTTTGGACAGTTTCTGGTGAAGTTCTTATTAATAGATTGGTCACTGTTCACAGTCACTTTCTATACTCAAAATAGAAGAACCAGATAGATTCAAATAATGTTATCCCTCACTGACCAAGCTCTTGCTGTCAGTTCTCAGGGACTGAATAAATATATAAATAGCAAAGGAATCTCTTACTTTCCTGAAGGTTCAGTATGAATTTAAAAGGCTTTAAAGTACTAATTTGGGTAACTAATAATCATTATGAAATATTTTGGAAAAATGTTTTCTGATTTCAAACGTGTATATATAGTTGACACTTGAGAACAACATGGATTTGAACTGCATGGGTTGACTTATATACAGATTGTCTTCAACTGAACACAGATTGAAAATACAGTATTCATAGGATATGAAACCCAGATATGTGGAGTTTTGTTTTTTTTTTTTTTTTTTTGTTTTTTTTTGAGTCAGAATTGGAGTCTCACTCTGTCATCCAGGCTGGAGTGCAGTGGCACACTCATAGCCACTGCAGCCTTGACCTGCTGGGCTCAGGTAATCCTTCTGCTTCAACCTTGCAAGTAGCTGGAGCTACAGGCGGGTACCACCACACCCAGCTAATTTTTTTATTTATTGTAGAGACGAGGTCTCACCATGTTGCTCAGGCTGGTCTCAAACCTGTGGACTCAGGCAATCCTCTCGCCTCCACCTCCCGAAGTGCTGAGATTACAGGCTTAAGCCATCGTGCCCAGCTGAGGGTCAACTTTTTATGTATGTGGATTCTGCAAGGGTTGTCTGTAGGACTTGAGTATATGTGGATTTTGGTATCCTCAGAGGGGCTGGCCCTAGAATCAATCCCCCTCTGTTTTGTATTTGGAAACTGTCTATAGTTATATTTTTTTGGTCCTTAGGAAAACGAATGTGCATTTGTTAGCGAACATTTTTGTGGTAACTGTGAATTTTGCAAAAGGATTGCTATACCAATAGCACAGTAAATAAACATTAGTAGGTAACTAGTGAATGTTAATGGCAGTTTCCAATACTCCAGCAAGATAATCAGTAGCTTTTCTGTCATCTCTGGGGAATATGAAAGTAGCAGCAGTTGTCTCTTACCTGAGACATGACCAAGATTGACCTATTTGAAAACAGGACAACACAGACCACTTTGGACATTTTAATTTTTTTAATTTATTTTTATTTATTTATTTTGAGTCAGAGTCTCACCCTGTCACCCAGGCTGGAATGCAGTGGCATGCTCAATGGCCAACGCAGCCTTAACCTGCTGGGCTTAGGCGATCATTCCACCTCAGCCTTCCACGGAGCATGTACCACCATGCCTGGCTAATTTTTCTTCATTTATTGTAGAGACAAGGTCTTACCAAGTTGTCCATGCTGGTCTCGAACCTCTGGGCTTAGGCAATCCTCTCACCTCAGCCTCCCAAAGTGCTGAGATTACTGGCATGAGTCACCGCGCCTGGCCTATATTGGACGTTTTAAAGTGTGTTTCTCAGGTCCCGGGCTTTTTATTTTGGATTGGGCAGCAAAATATAGGGTTAAAGTACATTATGTTGTATGTCTTTGTCCTTCCCTTAGAAATGATGTGAGAGAAGTAATTAACGTAGTTATATTAAAACTGTGTGCTGATTGAAGGAACAATTTAGCACATAAAGCAAACTAAACTTTCATTGTGTTTTAGCATCAATCACTGTACTAATAATTAGTGACAAGATAGTTATGGATTTGATCAATGACTTAGTGAATCCAGGAGGAGCATATAGGCATATCTTGGTTCCAGACTACTGCAGTAAAGCAAGTCAGAAGCTTTTTGAGCTCCCAATACATATATAAAAGTTATATTTATGCTATTCTGTACTCTATAAGTGTGCAGTGGCATTATGTCTTAAAAATGTACATAGCTTAATTTTAAAATGCTTTATTGTGAAAAAAATGCTAACAATCATGTAAGCCTTCACCAAATTGTAATATTTTTACTGGTGGAGGAGTCTTGCCTCAGTGTTGATAGCTGGTAGCTACTGACTCCTCGGGGTGGTGGTTGCTAAAGGCTGAAGTAACTATGACAATGAAGTTGGCCTTGTCAATTGACTCTTCTTTTCATGAAATATTTTTCTGTAGCATGCAATGCTGTGTTTCATAGCATTTTACCCACAATAGAACTTTCAAAATTGGAGTCCATCCTCTCAAATCCTGCCCCTGCTTTATCAGCTAAGTTTATGTAATGTTCTAAATCTTATACTGTCATTTCTGCAATGTTGACAGCATATTCATCAGGAGATTTTATCTCAGAAAACCACTGTCTTTGCTCACCCATAGGAAGCAACTCCTCACTCATTCAAGTTTTTGTGGGTTTTTTTGTTATTTTTTTTTTTCTGAATTGGAGTCTCACTCTGTCACCCAGACCGGAGTGCAGTGGCCGCTCCCGGCCACCGCAGCCTCAACCTGCTGGGCTCCGGCGATCCTTCCACCTCAGCCTTCCGGGTAGCCGGAATTACAGGCATGCGCTACCACGCCCGGCTGATTTTTTGATTTATTGTAGAGATGAGGTCTCGCTGCCCAGGCGGGTCTCGAACCCGCGGGCTCAGGCAATCCACTCACCTCAGCCTCCCAAAGGCGCGGGATTACAGGCTGAGCCACGGAGCCCGGCTCATTCAAGTTTTATAAGGAGATAGCAGCATTTCAGTCACATCTTCAGGCTCAACTTCTGATTTTCTTGCTTTCCACCATATCTGTAATGACTTTCTCCATTGAAATCTTTTACCGCTCAGTGATCTTTGAGAGTTGGAATCCACTTTTTTCAAACTCTTGTTAATGTTGACATTTTTACCATCTCTCATGAATCACAAATGTTCTTAATAGCATCAAGAATAGTGACTCCTTTCCAGAGGGCTTTCGATTTACTTTGCCCAGATCCATCAAAGAAATCACACTATCTGGCAGCTGTAAACTTAACAAAACAGAATTTCAATAAGATGTGAAAGTCAGAATTATTCTTTGATCCATGGGCTATAGAATGGATGTTTTATTCGTAGTCATGAAAACAGCATTAATCTTCTTGTATGACTCCTTCAGAGCTCTTGGGTGACCAGGGGCATTGTCAGTGAGCAGTAATATTTTGAGCAGAATCTTTTTTAACTGAGCAGTAGGTGTCAACAGTGGGCTTAAGGTATTCAGTAAACCATACTGTAAACAGATGTGTTGTCATCCAAGTTTTGTTACATTTCTAGCATGATTCTCAAGATTTTGGGAATGGTAAATGAGTATCAGTTTTGGGGGGGGTGTTTTTGTTTTTGTTTTTTGAGTTGGAATCTCACTCTGTCACCCAGACTGGAGTGCAGTGGCCGCTCCCGGCCACTGCAGCCTCGACCTGCTGGGCTCAGGCGATCCTTCCGCCTCAGCTTTCCAAGTAGCTGGAACTACAGGTGTGCGCTACCACGCCCAGCTAATTTTTTTGATTTATTGTAGAGATGAGGTCTCGCCAAGTTGCCCAGGCAGGTCTCGAACCCTTGGGCTCAGGCAATCCACTCACTTCAGCCTCCCAAAGGCGCGGGATTACAGGCTGAGCCACCGAGCCTGGCTGAGTATCAGTTTTAACTTTAAGTCACCAACTAATTTAGCCCCAGCCTGTTTTTTGAAGCTGGGCATTGACTTGTCTCTAGCCATGAAAGTCCTAGGTAGCATCTCCTTCCAGTAGAAGGCCGTTGACATCTACATTGAAAATCTGTGGTTTAGATTCATCAGTGATCTTAGATCTTCTAGATAACTTGCTGCAGCTTCTACATGAATCAACACTTGCTGTTTCACCTTGCACTTTTATGTTATGGAGAAGGTTTCTTTCCTTAAACCTCCCAAACCAGCCTTTGTCAGCTTCCAAGCTCCTCTTCTGCAGCTTCCTCAGCTCTTTCAACCTTCGTAGAATCAAAGAGTTAGGGCCATGCTCTGGGTTAGGCTTTGGCTTAAAGGGATACTATGACTGGCTTGATCCTTTATCCAGACCTCTTAAACTTTCTCCGTGTCAGCAATAAGGCTGTTCTGCTTTCTTGTCATTTGTGTATTCCCTGGTGTAGCCCTTTTAATTTCCTTCAAGAACTTTTCCTTTGCATTTACATCTTAGCTAACTGGCACAAGAGACCTAGCTTTCAGACTGTCTTGGCTTTCAGCATGCCTTCCTCAGAGACTTGGTCATCTCTAGCTTTTGACTTATTAGAGACTTAGGACTCTTAACTTAAACACTTAGAGGCCATTGTAGGGTTATTAAGTGGCTTACTTTTAATATCATTGTGTCTTAGAAAATAGGGAGGCCCAAGGAGAGGGAGAGAGACGGCAACAGTGAGAAGACACACAACATTTATCAATTAAGTTCACTGTCTTTTATTGGTGCAGTTCATGGCACCCCAAAACAATTGCAATAGTAACATTAAAGATTACTGGTCATAGATGTTCATAACAGATATAATAACAATTTAAAAGTCTGAAATATTGTAAGAATTACACTGACAGAGACATGAAGTAAGCACATGCTGTTGAAAAAATGGCACCAATAGACTGGTTTGACACAGGGTTGTCACAAACCTTCAACTTGTAAGAAATTGCAGTGAAACAGTTCACAATAAAATGATGTCTGTAAGCAGTTTTAAATTTTAAGTTAATAAAGGATAGGTTGTTTTTTTCTTAAAATAAAGTGAAGATAGGAGACTATCCTGTTTTTGTTTCGTACCCTCAAAACACATAATATACCCCACTCAGTTCCATATCGTGTGTATGTTTATTTAATGGTCTGGTTTCTTGTGTATTCTTATAGCATGCACTGTAATCTGTGGCTTCATTTGCAAAATTTTGGCTTTCTGTCCTCTGAATTTATTTTGTTTTCATTTGGAAAACAGTAATGATAATGCCATGCTGCTAGGCCATGAATACTGTATAAAGCAATTTTAGAGTCCCTGCCTTCAAGGAGCTCAAGGTATGTTACAGGAGACAAACATGCACCATCTCAGTGTGTCATGCTAAGTGCTGATAGAGGTAAGCAGAATCCTGTGGGAATTTATGATGGAGTAGGCAAGGATGATTTCTTAGTCCATTTTTTGTTACTTAACAACACCTATAACTGGGTAACTTAGAAAGAAAAGTGATTTCTTAGCTTCAGAAGCTAAGAAGTTCTGTGTCTTGGGACCACATTTGGTGAGCGCCTTCTTGCCAGTGAAGACTGTCAAGTCTTGGTGCCATGCAGGGCATCACATGGTGAGGGGACTGAGCTTGCTTGTTCAGATTTCTCTTCCTCTTCTTATAAAGCCACCCATCCCATTTCCATGACAACTCATAGTACAGAGCCCCCATGACCCAATCACCTCTTAAAGGTCTCACCTCTCAATACTGCCACATTGGGGAATTAGGTTTCAACATGAATTTCAGAGGGGATAGACATTCAAACTATAGCAAATGGCTTCCTGGGGTGGTGGTGGGGGGTTTACCCTATGATTACTCAAGGGAAAAGGAGTTAACCTAGAGACATGTGTTCCAGGGAAAGGAAATGAAACACACATAGGCATAGAGCAATGAGAGGAAGCAAATTGTTTGGATCACGGCCAGCAGTGCATTATGGCCAGAGGGTTAGGTCCAAGTAGAGGAATGCTAGGATATGTAGCTGAAGACAATAGAATCCCCTTGGCATCATTAGGGGATTTACAAGTGGTTTAAAGGAAAGAGATGGGGAGGAGTAATGAGAGATGGGTCTGAGATCATGTTGTTATTTTCATAAGTGCTATAATTGAGTTTTTATTTTATCTTGGTACACTCTGGGTCATTTTAAGGGAATTTCAGCCAGTAAGGAATCTGATCAGATTCTTATTCAAGAGAGATGATTGATTGACAAGATAGATAGATGGGAATGGGGTAAAACCTGCTAGTCCAGTGAGGAATCTGTTGGAGTCATCTAAACCACAATGGGAGGTTGAGTAAAGGCAGTGATAATGGAAAAGAGATGGAGATTTAAGTAACATTAAGTAGGCAAGATCAGTAGGATTTGGTGATCAGTGAGATTTGGGAGCAAAAGAGCTGCTGACTCCCAGCTTTCTGATTTGGGTGGCTACATGATTGGAGGTTATTAACTTAGAAAAACACAGAAGTGTAAGCAGTGGGAGGGAGGGACAATAAACAGTGATAGATAAATCTGGGGGACACACAGTATAAAAGAGAACCTAGAGGTAACCTTTAGCCATATTTTTGCTTTTTATTTTTTCTATTTTTTTGAGTTGGAGTCTCACTCCGTTGCCCAGGCTAGAATGCAGTGGCACACTCCTGGCCACCGCAGCCTCTACCTGCTGGGCTCCAGCGATCCTTCCATCTCAGCCTTCCAAATAGTCAGAACTACAGGTGCGCACTACCACGCTCAGCTAATTTTTGATGTAGAGATAAGGTCTCACCAAGTTACCTGGGTGGGTCTCAAACCCACGGGCTCAGGCAATCCACTCACCTCGGCCTCTCAAAATGCTGAGATTACAGGCTGAGCCACCTAGCCCAGCCTAGCCATATTTTTAAGTAATTGTTCTCTGGTTTCCAAGAGAGGTAGTGTAGGATGGTAAAAAGAATGTGGGCACAGATATCAATTCAGTTCCAGTGCTAATTCCAACATTTGTGCCAGCATGAACTTGACTAGTTTTTATCTTTGGGCTTCTTTCCTTGTCTTTGTAAATAAGGATAATGATGCCTACTTTATAAGACTGGTGTGACAAATAAGAAAATGGTGAAAGTACTTAGAAAACTGTACTGACCACACATCTAAAAGAGAATTAATATGTTGCTATTTCCAGATTTTACTGAGCTTTATTATACTAATTTTTTAAATAGAAAAAGTTCAAATGACATACAGTGAAAAGTTAGTCTCTTTCCTACTTAAGTAGATCTGTTTGGAAGCAACTACTTCTGTCATTTTCTTATTTAACCTTCTAAAAATATTCTTTGCATTTTCACATAGCCACATACATGCATGCAAGCTTTTTGAAAAACCAGCTGAGCACTACTGGAGAAAATCCACGTCTCAGACCTTAAGTGAGACCCTTTGGTGTCTGATTTATTTCTTTTACTAATTGCTATTTCAGATCTTTACTGTAGTACTCAAGACCCCTGCCCACATCCTACCTCCAGAAGATGACATACCTGTCTTCCTACCCCCACCTTATCTGTAATGGCATCCGTCTTTGTCCTCTTCTCTTTTATTCTAGAAGAAGAGATTTCCATTTTCTTCAGGGCCAGTTCCAGATCTTGTGCCTTGATGGCTTTTGAAAAACCACATCCCATCTCTCATTCCAGCTCCTTTCTGCTTTCACTGACGTGCCTCTCTTTAACTTCCTCATCACACAGTGGTTTGGCCTCTGATCCTACCACACCACTGGCTACTGTCATTTCCCTTGGTTTTGTTTTTCCCTACTTCTGGCTGTTCTGTTTCTATTTCCTTTGCTACTGGGTTCTGTCCTTGATTCTTGTTATCATACAACTTACTTTGAGAAGTCTCTAGACCGAAGATTTTTATTACTTAAAATACCCCCAATCTATATATCAGTCCACCCTCTTTGCCTTCAAAATTATCTATACAACTGCCTACCAGACATTTCCACTCTGCGCTGAGTACCTTGAACTCAATGGACACAAAATGAATTTATAATCTTTCTCAGCGCATTGCACTTCAGGCCTACTTGGACTCCTCTGCTCTTTGATCTGGTATTTTCTCACCCACCATGCTATTTTATACTTCTATTCCTTTGCCCAGAGTACTCTTCCTTCTTTCCTTTTTTTTTTTTTCATTTCTTTAGACAGAATTTCCCTGCTTTGTGCTATTGTACATTTTTGGTGGCTCTCTTTTCTGTAGCCGGTCTTCTACAGTGCATTGCATTTATTTTCATCTTTATACCCTGGCCTTTACTATCGAGTTTTTGAAAAGAAGCATAGTTTATCTTTTTGTTTTTATCACCTAGCACATGGTCTGGCACAGTAAGTATGTGTTTATGGAAAGGATAATGATGCATTTCTCCAAAATAGAGATAGATCATGATTTTTACACAAGGGAAAATATACAGTGTTTTAAGAAATGCAAAAACATGGAAGAGAACTCAGATCCAAATTATATTTATCTTTATCAGAGCATAAATACAATTATAATAATCATCTAATTTTATTATTGCTACCTCTAGAAAGTCTTTAGAATGTGGTGAAAATATCTAAATTATAAATTATGATTCCCCCTCTTAAGAATGTGCTATTAAAATTAACCCCTGCTATTAAAATTAACCCCCCAAAATGTAAATTCTTCAGATTATTCTTATGGTTTTTCTTAATTTGTCAATATTTTTTTTCTTTTCTGATAGGTGAAAAACCTTTTGAATGTCCAAATTGTCATGAACGATTTGCTAGAAATAGCACCCTCAAATGTCACCTCACTGCATGCCAAACTGGAGTGGGGGCAAAAAAGGGAAGAAAGAAGCTTTATGAATGCCAGGTATGTGTAGGTACATTCAATTTTTAACAAAGGAATCTGTGTTTGCAATACTTAATTTTGCACTCAGAGACATCTCGCAGGTCACCTGTCAGCAACTCGACCACACTTTATTACAAAATAGTGAAAAACAAATCACTTCATGTTAAATAGTATAGTGTTGGAACCAATTATTTCATTGTAATGATATTTGGCTTATGATGGAATTTTGGACATTGAGGAATTTATGACAAAGAAAATCAAAGTTTTATAGCTTATGTTTTTCTAACGTGTGGTAACATGTGAGACAGTCACTAACATGCATTGCAGGTTCATTGATAAATGTTGTGCAATAGTAATTTGATGTCTTCCACCTTGTGTTTTTTTATTCGTGCAGATAATGCAGTCTTGTTTTCTTCCTTTCACATTAATAATATGTAATTTATTGTCTTTATTGTTCAAAGACGATGTGGAAGGACATTCTCTTACTACATAATGCCAGCTGATTTTTTTGTGTGTATATCTCAGTATATATTCCATCTTTTTGTTTGCTTTTTCTTGCAGTTTGAAAGGAAAACTTGAAACACATTTCTAAAAAATTTGCGTGCACTGGCTTAAGTTTGTCCTGTATAATCACCAGCAATTTCTTTGTCCCTCAGAGGGGACATCTGAGTGCAAAGAAAAGTATAGGGCTGATGGTTTGGAAAAAATAAGAGTAAAGAACTTTATCGTCTTGATTTTATAAAGGAGATTAGAACAGTTTTTTGTTTTATTTTTAACTCAATCCTAGAACTCTTCTAAATAACAGGTAGTCTGAAACTATACTTATTTTTAACCATGGAATGATCATTAGAATTTGGGAGGGGAACTAGTGGAGGCAGACTAGCTGTAATTTGACTGTTTCATGCTTAGTGTATTTTTATAAGAAATAATGTAATGATTCTAAATGTTGATGTTGCAGGAGAAATTAAAATATTGTTACTTACATTCTTAGAATTTATAGGATACTTAAGCAATTAAGGCTATAGTGAAACATTTCCCCAAATAAAGACCAAATGAACCAAAGAATTAGCTTGGACTAGATTATATTGCTGATACCATATTCATAAAGTCCAACTTTTTCTTTAAAAAAAATGCATCCATACTTCCTTCAATTTGAAGATAAGTATTGTTTATGTCATATGTTTGGTTATTTCAGGTCTGTAACAGTGTGTTTAACAGCTGGGACCAGTTCAAAGATCACTTGGTAATACACACTGGAGATAAACCCAACCACTGTACTTTATGTGACTTGTGGTTTATGCAAGGAAATGAATTAAGGAGGCATCTCAGTGATGCTCATAATATTTCAGAGCGCCTAGTAACTGAAGAAGTTCTTTCAGTAGAAACACGTGTGCAAACTGAACCTGTGACATCAATGACTATAATAGAACAAGTTGGGAAGGTGCATGTGCTACCACTGCTTCAGGTCCAGGTCGATTCAGCACAAGTGACTGTGGAACAAGTTCACCCAGATCTACTCCAAGACAGCCAGGTACATGATTCGCATATGGGTGAGCTTCCAGAGCAGGTCCAAGTGAGTTACCTAGAAGTGGGTCGAATTCAGACTGAAGAAGGTACTGAAGTCCATGTAGAAGAGCTGCATGTCGAACGGGTAAATCAGATGCCAGTGGAAGTACAAACTGAGCTACTAGAAGCAGACTTGGATCACGTGACCCCAGAAATCATGAACCAAGAGGAAAGAGAGCCTAGCCAAGCAGATGCTGCTGAAGCTACCAGGGAGGATCATGAAGATGCTGAGGATTTAGAGACCAAGACAACAGTGGATTCTGAAGCAGAAATGACAGGGAATGAGGACAGAACAACTATGCCAGTTTTACAATGAAATACATTTTTCATGTTCTTAAATTTACATGTTGGGTTTTTGAACTGGTTATGGGCAGTGTGACTGTCCTTAGGCTAACAGACAAGTGGACCAAAGTTACCCTATTTCCTGTTGTGCTGAACTGTTTCTATTGAAACAAACTGATTCCCTTCCCCCACTTAATGCCACAGAGGAGGGATCTTTCCCATAAATGAAGGGGAGCGTTGAGAAGTATATTTCTGGAAACGTGAATGGATTATATTCTTACTATACAGTTGGGTACGAATGTATCTATTTTCATTGTGGTAAAAGTTTTCTTTCCCAGGTCATGCCCTTCTCAGATTTTTTCCACATTGTAAAATCAAACATAAAATCATTAGAATACAAGCTTATGTATTCTAATGCATGTTAGAAAATCGAAAATATAGGAAACACAAGGCTGCATGAAGAAAAGTGCATTGTTACCGTGCAGTTAAGTTTTGACTTCTGGCTTTCTTTAGTTTGAACAAACATACTTGTCTATCCCAATAGTCACAGGTGCCATCTCTGCAACAGAAAGAGTGATGGTGGCAAATTTTCTAGAATGTTTAAAAAAAATCCACACCCATGTGCCTTTTTCAAAACCAACTAAATTTCTATAAAGTATCTCTGGTTTTTTTCAAAGTTTGTGTTGTAAGGAGCAATGTAGTTAATGCTATAATAATTTATATTTTTGCTTATAATGACAACCACCAGTTCTTTTTCACTTGTTAGGTTGAGAAATTTTATTTAATGGCAGCTGAAGGGCCATTTTCAATTGGGAGAACTTATCTACATCTGTGGTAAACTTTATATTGATGAAAAGTTGCACTAGTATTTTACCACCAGATGAGAAAAAAGAGCATCATTTAAAAATTAATGTATTTAAAATAAAGTACAGAGAAAAACATGTATATAATTATCAGGTTTTGTTTTGAATGGAATATTTTCCCTGATCCTTAATGTAAAGATTTTGTGCTATAACTTTTAAAGCCATACAAATAAGAGTGCTAAACTGTGGACTTAAAAGTAGGTGTGTAAATATTTTTAATCAGTATTACTTGGAAAATAAAATATAACAAGCACATAAACCAATATGCTATTTTCTTTACCTGTTAAATATTGGGAGATATTTAAATTTTTAAAGTAAACTTTAAAATTATGTGTTCATGGCTCTTTTTTTTAATTACCAGTGTACAAGTTGGTATCTGGTTAGAGATAATTTCTCATGTGTCTTTATATTCTTGTATTAGTATGACTGATTCATGAATTAAGATATAAAACTGTCAGTACACACCTCCAACCCCCAAAAATCAGCTCAAAAGAAAGGAAGGAGAAGTTACTATTCCTTGTAGCTCTTACATGGTAGGCACAACAGCAAGTGGAATTTTTTTAGTAGAATCTATATAAACAAATCCTTTCTCCACTTATTAGTGTGTTAAGTGTAAAAGATCAATTTAGTTAACTGTCTTTAGTAATCCTGATGTTAAATTTATGAAATATACTGAAAAGAATGGTTCCCCACAATTGGAGAAGTCACAGATTTAGATATAACAGGATTAAAGAGGTTGTGTTCTCAAAATTAAAATAAGGGTCTAAAAACTTGAAAGTTTGTTCTGTTTGGCAGTTGAATACCTATTGCAAAACTTATTTTTATACTGTATAATTTTTCTTTGAATTAGAAAGTATGAATTAAATTATATCACGTTGAATTATCAATTTCCTTTAGGAACATAGGATGCCTATGTTCCTGAGTTAGTTGTAGTTACACACACACACACACACACACACACACACACACACACACACACACACACACACACACACACACCCTAAACAGGGGACTCAAATATGTAATTTGCTAGTCAGTGTCTAGTGATTTTTGAAAAAATAGTTCATGCTGTACCCTTAAGCCAAGATAGGAAACAAGGTTTCTTTTTAAACATAGTTTTCTTTGGAGAGCTCTGACCACAAGATAGAGTTCAAGATCAAAGGCACATCAAAGTTTTAAAAATTACCATTTGAGTTTTGACATTTGTCAAGGCCTTTCAAGACAGATTCAAAGGACAGATATAGTTAATTTTTCTATTTCCAAAAGGTATAAAAACTATCGGGATGCCAATACATTTTATTGCAAAAGGTGAAGAAAACTATCCACTGGCGATAAACCTTATGTTAAATCAACACTTTGTAGTTTACAAAACACTTAACATATAACATAAAACAACTATTAACAACTGATATATATTTGAACTGGATATTTATTTCTGTAGTATTCTCTTTTATTTCTACTGGGGTTTTAAGCTAGGTCTACAGTATGATAATTGGACAGTAGATTGTGCAACATTGATCATATAGAAAGAAGTCCCAAGTGCACTGGAGAGTGGACATTGTTGACAGAGGTGGAGCCTCGTCTACCTTGCCTCCACGATTCCAACAGCAATTCTCTGACACCATTTGGGTTGAAGATTCAATCTGACACTTAGAGCAAGCTAAGTGTGCAGTACCACAGATTGCGTCCACTTCAGACTCCAGCCACAAACGGGGTCAACAGGCTACCCTCCCTTTCCAGACAATTATAAATTCAGAGTTTCCATGGTTCCCCCATCCTCTACGTTCAATAATGTCCTTTCCAGACAATTATAAATTCAGAGTTTCCATGGTTCCCCCACCCTCTACGTTCAATAATGCACTAGAACAACTCACAGAACTCAGTAGAGCATTATGTTTAACAGCTAACATCTCCTTATAAAGTATATGATTCAGAAACAGCCAAATGGAAGAGATGCATAAGGTAAGGTGGGGAATTGTGGAGGTGAGTGGCAGAATTTCCATGCCCTCGCCTGTACCATCCTCCCAGCAGGCAAGTTGATTTGGAAGCTCTCTTTATTTTTTTTAAACTGAGATCTCAAAGCCTAGGATGATTAAGTTATTGGCTGTTGTAGGCTGAGCTCAATCTTCAGCCCCTCTCCTCTCCCTGGAAGTATCAAATGGGCTGATAGTTGTAACCCTGTAATCATCAGGTTGGTTCCTCTGGTGACCCTCACTTATCTTGAAGCTGTCTAGAGGCCCCCTGCCAATAGTCGCTTAATTAGCATAAACTGGTAAGGCCAAAAGGGACTTGTTAGAATAATAAAAGGTATTTCTATCAGGAAATTCCAAAGGTTTTAGGAGTTCTGCTAGGAACCAGGGACAAAGACCAAAGACATGTTTTTATTATACCACTTACCATCTGAGATTCAAAGGAAAACTAAACTGAACTTTAATAGCGATACATTTTATTTTATTTTCTTTGAGTTGGAGTCTCACTCTGTCACCCAGACTGGAGTGCAGTGGCACGCTACCTGCCACTGCAGCCTCGACCTGCTGTGCTCCAGCGCTCCTTCCGCCTCAGCCTTCCAAGTAGCTGGAACTACAGGCGTGCGCTACCACACCTGGCTCTCGCCAAGTTGCCCAGGCAGGTCTCTAACCTGCAGGCTCAGGCAATCCACTCACCACAAAAGCGCTAGGATTACAGGCTGAGCCACCAAGCCTGGCTAGCAATACATTTTAAAGCTAGAAACCTTATGGATATGAGGGGGACCCAAAAATCCTGGAAATTATTTATAAAAGATTATTATATGTTTAAACTTCAGTCAACTTCAAAGTACTCTCTGATGCAATACATGTATCGAGACACTTTTTCCACTGCTCAAAAACAGTTTTTGAACTCATCAATTTTGACACCTTTTAGTGTTTCTGCCGTTTTTTGTTTCACCTCTTCCATATCAACAAGACATTTTCCTTCGAGGACTTTTCATCTGGGAAAACAAAGGTCGCTTAGGGTAAGATAGGGTGATAGGATGGGACACAGGGTCATGCTGGTTTTGGTCAAAAACTGCTGAGCACTCAGTGCAGTATGGGCAGGTTGTTCGTGTAAGTCACCCATCGTGAAATGGGCAAATGTGTTGAAAGAATCTCCAAAAAAAAAACTCTGACTGAATGCAGCCTCTCACAACAGTGCTAGCTAGAACACAGATGCCTATGGGTTCCTAGAACATTTACTTACCTAGGGGAGAAAGCCTGTACACAAGGAGCCCAGCCTCCAAAAAAAAGTTTGTTTGTTTGAGGGGGTTCCCTTTGTACAAAACTAGAAGACTTTTTATAGTCTTATTAGTTTAAAAAGGTTGCCATCCTCATATACTACTGAACGTAAGAATATTTTTATGGAAATTTGAATGCTGCTGCTTCCACTACTTTGAACTGGGAAATAAAGATTTCATGGCCAGGCACAATAACTCACGCCTGTAATCCCAGCACTTTGGGAGGCCAAGGCGAGAGGATTGCCTGAGCCCAGGAGTTCAAGACCAGCCTGGGCAACTTGGTGAGACCTCATCTCAACCATAAATTTTTTAGAAACTAGCCAGGTGTGGTGGCACACACCTGTGGTCTCAGCTACTTGGATGGCTGAGGCAGAAGGATTGCCTGAGTCCAGGAGGTTGAGGCTGCGGTAGCCAGGATTGTGCCATTGTACTCCAGCCTGGGCAGCAGAGTGAGACACTCACTCAAAAAAAATTTTTTTTTCATGATTAAAGGTGTTCATGAAAGTTCTCTAGACTACCCATTTTATAATTTGAATACACGAACAGGCTTAAAAAAAAGAGTGAGGCCTAAATATACATAAAGTCTTCACCAATCGTGGATTTTAGTTCACTTTTTCAATTTTACATGAGCTGATTGTCTTAAACAAGTGATCATGTAGTCATTAAGGTGTTCACACAAAAATAATGTTACAAGTAAATGCCTGACCTAGGAAGTTTAGCCTGATTTAAGAAAACTTAATAACTTTGAATTCATTAGGTTAACCCTGACCTTTGTATTAATTACATCAGGAGAGGGAGGCCTAGACTGCTTTTTTTAATGTGTAATATGCTGATCTGTGCTAGAGCTCTTAGAAAATTTGTCTTAAAGGATTAAAATGAGAAAAAGTAGGAATTAAAACTAGCAAACCCTCATCACCACCACCAGTTAGTAGAAGATCCTTTATGTTTAAGAGGCCTGGACATGTATTACTTTAAAACCATAAATACAGAGACTGTCATAATATAGTCTAAATTTACTTCTTAAAACTGTGCCCTGTAGATGTTACTTCATTAATTCTGTTGACAGGGTAAGAAGGCAGCATATGAATTTAGTATACTTTTCTCTCTGCCTTTCCTACAACCAAATATGATGCTGTAAATGAAAACTTCTATATAAAGTTTAGGGCCACAGGGTTTAAAAACTATAGAAGAGACCTGAGCCCTGCAAAGGTGCAACTATGATTAGAAATTAACAAATCTGAATTGTACCCCACATCTTTAAAATTAAAAATTAAAAAAATAAGAATAAACCAACAACAAAAAAAGAAATTAACAAATCTGTTGTTTCTAAGTTTGCTTTTAATTCAATAAAGAGCAATTAATTATCTTCATGTCCTAACCAATGGGGAAGATTGAAGCTGCCTGTGAGACTGATAAGCATATTTTCCCTTAAACAGTGAGGCTAAGACTGCACAGGTCTTCTTGATGACATCCCAAAGTTTGATGGGCTGAAGAATGGGAGCAGCTCAAATATCCAGGAACCTCACCTCCCAAATACCTCTAAAATGGCTTTAAGACCCAAGGGTCAGTAGCCGATGGATGCCCAGAGAACTTGCTCTACAACTAGCCTCTCTATTATAAAACCTAAGAATGGTGTTTGAGATGTTTTTCAGACTTTGTACTTAGGCCCCACCTGGCCCCAGAACACACACCCCATCCCAGAAACTGGCTCTGCAACATGAGGACAGTTTTGACACCTCACAACATCATCTCCAACCAATCAGCAGTCCCTAGCCCCCTGCCTGCCATATTCCCTTTAAAAACCGTAGCCTCTGAATTCTCAGAAGGCAGACTTGACCATCCTCCTTGCTCAGCTGCTTTGCGATATTAAACTCTTTCTCTGCTGTAACAGCTGCATCAGTCTCAGTTTTCTGGACAGTGAGCATAAGAACTCAGGCTTAACATAAATATGACCCTTGTTATTTAACTGAAGCAATCCTCACCTTGATATTTATACCAAAAGGCAGCTGAGAAAGAAAAATCTCATTGTAACATAATAACTATCATTTATGAATCACTTGTATACTAAGCACTTTACATTTAGTTTTCTCAGTGACTTTATGAGGTGACTATAATATTGGCTATCATTTCATAAATGGAGGAAAGAAAGAAGAAACTGAGAAACAGCTGGTCAGGAGTACAGCCAGTATATGAATTGAGAGAGCCAGATTCCACAGACTACACTCTTGAGCACTAATATACCTCTCTCTGAGATGTGTTTGTAGTTGACAACATTGGATTGTACAAAGGATAGAATAAATACCCGTTTTCTTTTTGGAATCCACTCCAGCTCTTGATGGAGTTGGGAGTGGAGGGGACAAGAGCTCAGAAAAGCTGGCAAGATACGTGCAGCAAATTACCTTTTACTATCTTCTTGCCCAGTAACTATCCAGGCAAGAAGAGTTCACCAGCTTCAGAAAGTATCAGAATCTTGTTAAAACACACATTGCCGGACTCCACGCCCAGAATTGTTGCTTCAGTCGGTCTATGTTAGGGCCCAGGAATTTGCACTTCTAACATATTCCCAGGTAATACTGATGCTGTTAGTCCCAAGTCCACACATATGCACTTCTAACATATTCCCAGGTAATACTGATGCTGTTAGTCCCGAGTCCACACATAGGAAAACAGCTGACTTAAGTAGTTTGGAAGCACAGATAATTAGTCAGCAGAATGAACCTTTTTGAGAGCCTCTTCTTTTTTTTATAGTGTAGCCAGGTGCTACTCTAGAACTATATTATCTACGTTATGGTTAACCTTTCATTGTGATGGACTGGGCTACAACAACAATAATTTTTTTTTAATCAGGCAAGAACGTTCTGCTTATCAGTAGCTAATTGCTTTTATAGTGTTTTTGAAGTGAAACTACCAGAAAAACATAAAATGTTAGCGAACAATAAGAAACTAAAAACCTGAAAAATTGACTAGGAATACTTTTGCTTCCTCTGGGTAACTCAAATATACTTTAGACCAGCAGTCCCCAATCTTTTTGGCATCAGACCTAGTTTTGTGGAAGACAATTTTTCCACGGATGAGGGGGGAAAATCATCAGGCATTTGATTTTCATAAGGAGTGTGCAACCTTGATCCCCCTCATGCGCAGTTCACAATAGGGTTCATGCTCCTAGAAGAATCTAATGCCCATTTGATCTGATAGAAGTTAGAGCTCTGTTCCCATCTGTTCACCTCCTGCTCTGCAGCCTGGTTCCTGACAGGCCACCAACCGGTACTGGTCCACAGTGGGTTAAGAACCCCTGCTTTAGACACAAAATATTAGCTAATATCTGCTCTGAAACAAGTGCCAATGTATGAATTCACTAAAAGAATAGCTGATCATTAACTCTGGTTTGGGAGCCTGCTAGATTAGTTATTTTATAACAGTATACTATGTCTTATGAAATAATAGCTATCTAAGTGATATATAACTTTAGATACAGCTAGGAAATACTTTGGAGAAAATATGGGTTCAGAACCCTAGTCCAAATGAAACTGTGCTTATTAAAGGTAATTTGACTGCCAGGCATGGTGGCTCCTACCTGTAATCCCAGCACTTTGGGAGGCAGAGGTGAGAAGATTGCCACAGCCCAGGGGTTCAAGACCAGCCTGGGCAACTTGGTGAGACCTCGTCGCTACAATAAGTTAAAAACAAAAAAATTAACCGGGTATGGTGGCACACACCTGTGGTTCCAGCTACTTGGAGGGCTAAGGCAAAAGGATAACTCCAGCATGTGCAACAGAGTGACACTCTGATTCAAAAAGAAAACAAAAGAAAACATAATTTGATTTTTAAAACTGTTTTTAATAGGTAATTTTGCTAAAGCATCAATGAGCCCAGAACCTTCAGCTGTTCTTTATTGTCCAGTTGTAAAGAGTACCCAAAAGCCAATCATAAGAAAGTATCATACTAATTGCTATACTTGGCTTCATATTCAAGAAAGTTTAGCATATAGTTGCTGCTACAATGAGAATTTCAGGGACTCAAACTTTATAACAAAAATTACTGTGACTTCTCTCAAGATCACAATTTTCTTCTCCCCCCTCTTTACTGTATTTTACCTGTCTTTATCTAAGAAAGTTTAGTGTTGAACATTAGTGACTAAATGATGCAGGAAAATTAAAATAAAGTACCCCAAATATTAGAACTTAAGCTGACTGGCAGAGAGAAAGGTAGTAGCCCCTCGCTCAGCCACTGAAATTTGCAACCTTCCTGTTTCATTTTGTTGCTTTTGTTAATTACACCTACTAAAGTAAAAGTCACTTAGTTTAGAATAGTAAGAAAGTAAAAAAAAAAAAGCCAAAACTCATTAATCAGAAATAACTACCATTAACATTAGATGAATATTGTTCCAGATATCTCTCCTTATACACATACATACACAGAGAAATACACATGCATGAGAGAGAGAGGAGAGGATAGAGAAAAAAAAACTTTAAAAATGGGATAGCCATGCTAATTTTAATTCTTTCAGTTTAATTTTGATTGGATTTAACAGAAATGGAAAGCAGAATAAATTGCTAAGCCTCAGGAAAAAGTTTCTTAGCCAGGTATGGTGGTGCACACTTGTAGTCCCAGCTACTCAGAAGGCTGAGGCAGGAGAAACGCTTGAGCCCAGAATTTCAAGGCTACATACAGCAAGCTATTACCACTAAACTCCAGCCTGGGGTGACAAAGCAAGATACTGTGTCCAAAAAAACAAAAGATTTCTTCCTCACAAGGAATATTAGTTCTTATAAGATTTCTATGAAGTTAAGGAAAAGGGAATTTTGATAAATACCAACTGTTGTAAATAAGTGATTCAATTTTAAACTATCAATTGGCTCCCTGTTGTGAAAGATGCTGAAATTGGCACTCTTATACTTCCATCTCTTCATCTTCAATTGCATTTGCATTCTCAAGGTTTATAAAGTTAGCATGCAAGTTAAACAGATAATTAGATGCAATGCAAAAGAGAATTAGTGAAACAGAAGACAGATGTAAAGAAATTACCTAGATTATAGCACAGAAAGTAAAAATCTAGAAAACATGAGAAAATACATGAAACAGAATGAGAAGGTCTGATACATACAATGTCCAATAGGAATTCCTGACAGCAAGATAAAACTTGGGAAAAGGTCTGTTACAGACTAAATGTTTGTGCCCCTCAAATTCTTATGTTGAAACTCTAACTCCCAATGTGATGGTATTAGGAATCAGGGCCCTTGGTAGATAATTAGGTCATGAGGGTGGAACTAATCTCGTGAAAGGGATTAATGCTCTTATAAAATACCCCAGCAAGCTTTGCCACTCTGCTTTCTGTCATTGAGGATATAAAGATAAGTAGGCAGTCTGCAACCCAGAAGAGGACCCATACCAGAACTCAACCAGGCTAGCACCCTGTTGTCAGACATCTAGCTTTCAGAACTGTGAGAAAGAAATATTTGTTGTGTAAGTCACCCAGTCTGTGGACATTTGTTAAGCAGCCTAAATTGACTAAGACAAGGTCATAGTCAAATACATTTTTCTAAGAATATATCTGCATCATTGAAAGATATGAATTATCAGATTCAGGTAGCACTCAGATCCTAAATAAGAGAAATAAAGCAAATTTTCTGGGAACAATTTCTGCCCTTTTGAGTTACAGATTCAACTCTGCAGCATAGGGTAGTCTTAGAAAGCTTTTGCTCTGCATCATCTTCTAAGATTTGTCAACTCTAACCCTAACCCAACCAGAGGGAAAGGGGAGGGAGCAGTGGAGATAGAGACATCCCGTGAATGGCCCAGGTTCACATTCAGTAAGGGTGCAGTATATCAGATAACTTAATGTCTAGAAAATGAGTCGAATATCTTGTCCTTGAATAACACCAAATATACAAATAATTATTAGAAGGGGTTCTGACCATCTGTAGGCTCCACTACTTAAAGAGTATAATGAAAATAACATATTTTAACATATTTTCAGTAGGGGATCTCCCTGCTAACCACCTCAAGCTCATTAACTCCGGGTGAAGAAAATCTACTTCATTATTTGCCAGAAAATTTATCTCACTAATTCTCACAATTAGGCAAGGAGACTGAGGCTAAAAGATGCCTAAAATAACAGAAGTCCATAGAACTAACAAGTAGCATAGTTCTATGACTCACAAGTCTGTACTTTTAGCCACTGTCAATGTTTCCCAAAGCATAGATCAAATCCATCCTGCATTTGAATCATCTGATATTGTTTCAAGAATTTAGGATTAGAATTTATCTAATTCTTCCCTTCCAACACAGGGGAGCAGAGTTAGAAAACAAGATTTTTTTTTTTTTTTTTTTGAATTGGAGTCTCACTCTGTCACCCAGACTGGAGTGCAGTGGCAGCTCCCGGTCACTGCAGCCTCGACCTGCTGGATTCCGGCGATCCTTCCGCCTCAGCCTTCCAAGTAGCTGGAACTACAGGAGTGCGCTACCACGCCCGGCTAGTTTTTTTTATTTATTGTAGAGATGAGGTCTCGCCAAGTTGCCCAGGCCTGTCTAGAACCCACGTACTCAGGCAAGTCACTCACATCAGCCTCCCAAAGCGTGAGATTACAGGCTGAGCCACTGAGCCCGGCTAGAAAACAAGATTTTAATGGGCTTCCCAATAACCATGGAACTACCTACACTATCTTTATAGGTCTTACAGTTTCATCAATTCTTTTGGGAAATAATATTCTTTTGATATTAAAATACTTTTCTGACATATATGCCCACTGTATGAAAAAACCCACTGGAAATTATTAAGAAGATAATTTAAATCATCTGTAATTCTACCACTAATGAAACATTTCCACTATTTGGTAAATTTCCTTCTATTTATACATATCACAAACTTATATTATTGTCTTGTACCTTTTACTTTCACTTAATATATTGAAAATGTTTTTTCATACTGGCCAGGCTCGGTGGCTCATGCCTGTAATCCCAGCACTTTGGAAGGCTGAGGTGGGAGCCTGAGTTCCAGGAGTTTGAGATCAGTCTAGGCAACATAGTGAGAGAACTTGTCTCTACAAAAAAAAATTAAATTAAATTAAATTAAATTTTCCTCATACTATTCAGAACAAGATTTTTTTTTTTTTTGAGTCAGGGTCTTACTCTGTTGCTCAAACTGGAGTGCAGTTGCATGATTATGGCTCATTGCAACCTCAACCTCCTGCGCTCAGGCAATCCTTCCACTTCAACCACCACACTTGGCTAATTTTTTGTAAAGATGAGGTCTCACTATGTTGGCTAGGCTGCTCTGGAACACCTGACCTCAAGCAATCCTCCTGCCTCAGGTCTCCCAAAGAGCTGGAATAACAGACATTGAGCCACTGTGCCTGGCCAAAACAAGAATTTTTAGCCTCTATATACGTTAAACTGTAATCAACCCATTGTCAAGTAGCCCTTTCTAGGAGAAAAAAACCACCTTTTTCAAGTAGAGGGAATTAAATGTGAAGACAGTCTTCAATGGCGGGGGCGGGGGGCTGCTCCAGAACTCCAGGGGAAGAAAAGGCAAAAGGGAAAAAGGGAAGTGTTCTGATTTGAAGTTAGAAGGCCTTAGCATCACAGCTAAAAGAGCAGGAGGCTCCCAGAATGTAGTCTGACCAGTGGACTTTAGGAGAAGTGATTTATTTTTTTATTTTATTTTTTTATTTTTTTGAGTTGGAGTCTCAGTCTGTCGCCCAGGCTGAAGTGCAGTGGCACACTCATGGCCACCCCAGCATCAACCTGCTGGGCTCTGGCGATCCTTCTGCCTCAGCCTTCCAAGTAGCCGGAACTACAGGCGTGCGCTACCACACCCGGCTAATTTTTTTATTTGTTGTAGAGACGAGGTCTCGCCATGTTGCTCAGGCTGGTCTCGAACCCACAGGCTCAGGCAATCCACTCATTTCGGCCTCCCAGAGTGCTGGGATTACAGGCTGAGCCACCGAGCCCGGCCTAGGAGAAGTGATTTCTAATGCTCAGATTTCAGTTATCCTTTTCTGTGACAGCCTAGAGTCTGCAGCAACCTTTTAAGCCACTAGAATCTAGCGTCAACTTTGCTCTATGGGTGCTCTTCGAGGCACGATGTGGAGGACCTATGCCACAGAGAGTCTGTCAGATAGGGAGATTGAGGTTCTTGACTTCCAGGAAATTTCTCTAAGAAACTGTATCCGTGTTGTTACCTTATCGGTTCAAGGTGTCTTACATTCTAAAATCTCTGTAAAGTTTCACCCTGTGATTTATTGCTCTAGAAAGAAAATAGAAGGATAGCATATACTATTTTAAAGATCAGTCAAAACATCCTCTCGTCTTTTGAGGAGAGGATCTCCCTTTCAAAATAAACCTTTATCCCAGAGAACTCTTATCCTACGCAGATAGATGACCACTCTCTAGAAGCCAAGGAAGTAATCCCTTCAGGTTCTTGCAGAACTCAATGGCCAGGGTGTGGAGCTGTCCAAGGTTTATTTCTTGCCCTTTCTGTTCCTGATTCCCTTAATTAGCACGTAAAGAGGCAGCAGAGAGCAAGCAGTAAAGAAGAGCACAGGCTCTGGAGTCAACATGCCCAGTTAGAGACCCAGTGCCAGCATCCAACAGCTGTGTGACCTTGAGCAAGTCATGTAACCTCTCTGGGCTTCAGTTTTCTCTTCTGTCAAAACAGGAATGGTAATAACAGTACCTAATTCACAGATTATTGTGAGGATTTAAACAGTTACTCTTTGTAAAAGTATTTATTACAGTGCCTGGCAAATAGTAAAAAGTGAATCTGGGGGGGGGTTCCTTAATATCTTCCATAAAAGCATTTTAGAATTATTTAGGATTATTTGACTCCTCGGTACTTTTGCTCTTGTAAATACTGCCCTGGCAATCACAAATACGGGATGTGGAGCATGAGGAGGTAGAAAGAACACTCACAGAATGATGACTTTGGGTATCTGGTCCTGGCTCTGCCATTATGACCCTCGGTAAGTTAACTGACCTCTCTGAACTCAGTGTTTCCTCTGTAAAATGAAGAGTTTAAATTTCAATAAACAACCTCTATACTTTAGTATTCCGTGAATCACATTCCTAGTTCTACCCTCAATCCAGTGACTTGTCTTCCTTGTTTGTAAACTGGAAAAATAACATGTGACGCCTACCATTAGCCCGAAGGTCAAAACTGGGAGTAGCCAGCTAGGAGATTAGGGAGCCACTGATTAAGTGGCACCAGAAGAACCAGACCTGACGTAGGTCAGGAATCCAGGCAGAGGGTGACATTAGCACTTCTTTCTCCAGGGCCGAAACCCTGCCAGACTCACCCGGAGGAGCAGTCACGGTGATTTGCTGGAAACCCCCTTTCTGTTGGGAGGATTACTGGGTCATGGTCTCCCAAGGACACGGAAACTCCTGCTCTAGAGCTGGAGCGGCTCAGCAGGAGGCGTAAGTTGATGGGAGCTGTGTCAGCTCGCTTTTGGTTGTGTCGCCGCTCCCCATCCACGCTCTAGGGGGTCCTCTCTGCGGCAAGCCCAAGCCCCTCCCGGGGTGTCTGCCTGAGTGGCCCTGCGCCCCGCGCCCCCCTTACGCCCCTCCCTCCTGGCTGCCATAGAAACCGGCCTACTCGGTCCAGGCCCGCGTCCCCGCGCGGAGACCGGCCCCCCGTGCCCTCCTCCCCCGGGCCAGCCCCTCGCGCCGGATTGGTCCTTCGGGAACGCTGCGGGGCGTCTCGGTCCCGGCGGCAGCGCCGGGGCCGGAATCCGAGGGCGGGGTTTGCCAGGGCCGCTGTCCGTCAGGTCGGCCGCCCCTGACAGCTCCGGGAGCCGCGGGCGCTGCCGCGGCGCCCGCACACCTGGACACCCACGCACAGCCCGCGCCGGCTCCAGCGCCAGCCTCCCCCCGCGCCTGGCCTGGCGCCGCGCAGCCGAGCCCGCGAGCCGGCCACCGAGGTAAGCCAGGGGCCGCGGGGCTCGGCGCCCGCACCGCCGCCGCCGCCCCGCCAGGGTGCAGACCTGGGTGCCGGAGAGGGGCGCCTCTCTCCCCCGAGCTCCGAGGGAGAAGGGAAGACCCGGCGGGGTGCCCGGGAAGTGGGGTCAGGAAGAGGCTGGGCGCTCCCTGAGGCGCTCCCCCCAGTCCCGCGCCAGCCCGGGCCGATCGGAACGCTGGAGGAGAGGGCGTTTGGCGCCAGGGCGACTGCGTGCTCGCGCGTGTGTGTCCGTGTCCTGTGTGATGCCCGTGTCATGTGCAGTCCCCATGTCTCCGTGCGCGTGTGGACACCCGTGTCTGTGCGCGTGTGGGCCCCTGTGTCCCCGTGCGGTGTGGACACCCGTGTCTGTGCGCGTGTGTGCGCCCCTGTCCCTGTGCGATGTGGACACCCGTGACTGTGCGCGCCCACACGTGAGCCCAGGAGGGCAGATCAGCGCCTCGCCCGGGCGCACACTGGGTGCGCTGGACCAGAGCGCCAAGATATGAGTCCAGATCTGGAGTTTGTATCGAGGGCTCAAGACCTGCGTGACCCGGCCCGGGCCGGCGGTGGAAGGAGCTGACATCTAACGACTGTGGTCCAGGGGACTGGAACCGCCCATCACATCCCACGCCACGACGCTCCCCAAAGAAATGCTTCTTTTGGAAGACCGCACGAAGTCAGGAAGAGTCTCTTTTCCTTTTCCTGGATATCTTTCCAGGAATATTAGAAGCTCAAAGCCTCTGGAATACCACCAGAAAGGATCTTAACCGGGTCTTTAAAATGTCGATTCTGATCCACTTCTGCGTGTCTGACATATCTGGGAGGATAGAATGGTCAAGGCGATAGGCAATAGATAAAGGTGCTCTTGACCCTGATACCGGCTTCCTTACCTCCTTTTCCTCTCTTTCCCTCCTCCCTCTTCCCAACCTTCCTCCTCCTCTCCGAGAGAGAAAGAGAGCGCTCTCCCCCTTCCCTCCCCTGTTTTCGTCCTCCTGAGTATAGTAGACAAGAGAGCTCTCTGTCTATCCACCCTCCTCCACCCCATTCCTCCTCCCGTTTCAAAATAAGAGCGAATGAATCACATTCTAAGCTCTCACTCGTGCAATTCAGACAAGTTTGGAAATTAAACAAATCGCGTTTACACTCAGGGTCGCGGGAATCCAAAAAGGAAACAAACAAAACCAGACGAAAAAAATTGATTCCAAGATTTCAAATGGGAATCTAAAATGAGTATTTGTTTATGGTAATAAGATTTTTTTTTAATGTTTGAAAAAATATGTATCACACAAGCTTGCATCATCAGTATTCAATGTGATTCACAGAAGCGTTTCAAAAGATGGTTTCTGTTAGTGTTGCAAAAGCACTTCTAATTTTGGTTGCCATGGTAACTGAAGAAGTCGCCCTGCACGGATGAGAGGCTGCCTGGCTGGAACCAGGAAACGTTCTTGAGAGGACCTCCCCGTGTCCCCTTGTGTCACCATGGTATTAACAGCTTATAAAAATGTACTTTTTTCCCCCTTAAGGTACTAACATCCCAAACTGTGTTGTTGATTTTTAATTTTAGCTTTTCCAAGTTAGCAATCTGCGACAGATCTTCCCTCTCAGACAAATGAGTGTAAGCACTGCCCTCAGCAAGTCAAATGGCCCCAGTTGGTCATGTTGTCTGGATTGCTTCCCATAATTTGCCACAGAGGACAGAGGAGAGTGTTAGATGTTCCAGCAATTCTGGCCTGGGTCCAGATCTCCCCCTCCATCTAGCATTTAAATTTGGAATCCTAATTAGCCTTCTAATTAGGAGATGAGGGAATGTGGGTGGGGGTCCTGGGAGAGACTATTGGAGAAAAAACAGAGTCTAGCTCTCCATGGACTGGTATTTGGTATGCTGTTAAATTTGCCTAGTAAGCCCTCATGGGTTTATTTTTGGCTTGACCGCTGTTAAGTGGTAAGCCTGGAAAAACCTTCAGAGAGGCCTCCTTCTGTGTTAAGAAAAAATGTGTAGATTGGATACTTGGTTTGAGATGTGTGCTGTTTTCTAATAACAAAACTGCATTTAAAATAAAGGCAGGTTTGTATGAAATCTAAATTCCCCAGTAATAACTAGAGATAGGCCATAGAACCCTTTATGCTCTCAGTTTAAGCCTGAGATTCTTAGTTATAATGGTTTAATTTGGGGCAAGCTGTGGTACCATTTAAAAGACTTTTTATCAGCCAGGCTCGGTGGCTCAGCCTGTAATACCGCACTTTGGGAGGCTGAGGTGAGTGGGTTGCCTGAGCCCGTGGGTTCAAGACCTGCCTGGACAACTTGGCGAGACCTCATCTCTACAATAAATCAAAAAATTAGCCAGGTGTGGTAGTGCGCGCCTGTAGTTCCAGCTACTTGGAAGGTTGAGGCGGAAGGATCGCCAGAACCCAGCAGGTCAAGGCTGTGGTGGCCGGGAGCGTGCCACTGCACTCCAGTCGGGGCTACGGAGTGAGACTCCAACTCAAATAAAATAAAATAAAGTACTTTTTATCAGCATATGATGGTATCTTTAAGGAACCAAACTCTTTACAGATGCACAATTCCTGACCTTTGATTTCTATAAATTAATTTCACACATTAATGGTATATGATTGGAAAATTTGAAAGCACCCAGACTTACAGGGTTTTTTGCTTGTTTGTTTAGAGATGGGATCTTGCTATGTTGCCCAGCTTGTCTCTAACTCCTGGGCTCTAGCAATCCTCCCACCTAAACCTCCCAAGAAACTAGGACTACAAGTGTGGGCCAGACTAACAGTTTCAAAAGAAGAAAAGCAAAGTTTTTTTGTCTTAGTAGGTTAGTATTTTCAGCCACATATATAGTTCCACTTTGAGAAACTTAAAAATTAAAATATAATATTAATCCAACTTCCTTCTTTGGATCTGATCACTGTATTACTGTATTTCTTTGGGGGACTAAATAGCCTCAATTCACTGGCTGATATTTTTTTCAGTTGTAGAAAGAAGACTGTTCATAAAATTGGTTTCATTATATATCTTGTCATTTCCTATTGTTATTCCAGAAAAAGTTCTCTAGAATTGAAGTTATAAATTTCAGGAGAATAAAACATATTCAAATTGCTGATGAAGACAAGAGTCTACAACCTGAATTATCACAGTTCTTAAATTACTTTCTATGAAGAACTTCCAGGTTAGCTCAGCCGCTGTTATACAGCATCCTAAGGAATGTTAGCCAGTAGCACAGATGTGCAAGTTGCATTGAAATGACAAGTGATTTCTGCAAACCATTTAGAAAATTAAGAGACAAATATCTAAATCACCCGACAGGTTTGTGAACATGAGTATCATCTGAGATTTGGTGAACATCAAGGTGAGAAGAAAAACAAGGTGGGGATGGCAGGAAGAATTTGAGATTAAGAGAAAAATAAAGATGGAAGAAAAAAGAGCCTCAAGTGAGGAGAAAACAGGTTAAGGGAAAAGGAATAAAAGAGATAACATTGAATATAAGGAGAGTTGCACAGAAGAAAAACCAAGTGGCAGAACAAGAAACTAAAAAGAACTTCCCTCTTCATGTTCTGTGGAGAACATAGATGCTTTTCCAGAAAGCCCTAGGTACCCTATTTAGCAAAATCCCATGACTTAGAGACTCCTTCGGAGGCCTGAGTGTCAGACCCTAGTGCTTTTGGCTCTTGCTGCCTGTCCCTGTGGTGTGGGCTGAAGCAGCTCTCCCATCTCCAGGTCTGCTGAACTAGCTGCTCGCTAGACCTTTCCTTCCTGATCCTTAGGCCAAGGGTCTCCAACCATTTTGGCATCAGGGACTGATTTTGTGGAAGACAATTTTTCCACGAACTGGGGGTGGGGGGAGAAGGGATGGTTTGGGGATGATTCAGGTGCATGACATTTATTATGCACTTTATTGCTATTATTGTTACATTGTAATGGAATAACGTACAATGAAATTATTTGACAACTCACCATAATGCAGAATCAGTGGAAGCCCTGAGCTTGTTTTCCTGCAACTAGATGGTCCCATCAGGGAGTGATGGGGGACAGTGACACCTGCTTATGTTCAGTTTTCTCTGTAATCTCGTTTTGGTTGCTGTCACGGCAGGAACCCCTGTTTCACAAAGACAGGATGTTGGAAATGGAAGCAAACTTTTCAGTGCTTTTGTGGCAACCTCAGGATATTCCACCTTGACTTTAATCCATATATGAAGATTTGAAGTTATCTCAAACATACTTTTAAGGCCACTGTCATTTGTGATCTCAAGCAGTTGATCCTCTTCTAGCATGGACAAAGTCGATTCACCTGTCTTATTCACAAATAGGTCGCAGATCCATTCCTTCCCAGTTTGGGGGTCTTTTGTGGTAGGGAAGTAATGCTCAGACTCCTTTAAAAACCGAGATAGGTGATCATGCACCAGCTGGGAGAAAGAAGACCTTGGCTCATCTTCTTCAAAATCTCTGCTAATGTTTGAAACATGCCCCAAGCTGGGCTCGGTGGCTCAGCCTGTAATCCCGCACTTTGGGAGGCTGAGGTGAGTGGATTGCCTAGGCCCACGGGTTTGAGACCCGCCTGGGCAACTTGGCGAGACCTCATCTCTACAATATATCAAAAAATTAGCTGGGCGTGGTTGCGCACGCCTGTAATTCCAGCTACTTGGAAGGCTGAGGCAGAAAGAGCCCAGCAGGTCAAGGCTGCGGTGGCCGGGAGCGGGCACTGCACTCCAGTCTGGGTGACAGAGTAAGACTCCAAGTCAAAAAAAAAAAAGAAAAAAGAAACATGCCCCAAATCCCAGTGTTCACTCATTGCCCCCATAATTCTAGTTTGGCTTTGAATGTAGCCACTTTATCTGCCAACTGGAATGCAGTTCTATCCTGAAGTGACAGAGTGAGTCGAACAGACTGAATATGTCACACAAGTAAGCAAGTTTTGCGACCCATGTTGTGTCACTGAAATGTGCTGCCAATGGTGACTTTTTCTAAAAGAAATTTCTGGAGCGGCTCTTGTAACCCAAAAACTCTGACCAGGAATCTACCTTTAGAAAGCCTTCTCACTTCTTTGTATAAGAGAAGACGTGTATACTCTGCAATCATCTCCTCACAGAGCTGCATGAGCATACATGAGTTAAGGGCATGTACTTTAATGTGGTTGATAATTTTAATCACATCCTGCAAAACATTGTTAAGTTCAGTGACATTTTTTGGCTAGCCAGTATTTGTCTGTAGATGACACTGTGCAAAAATTCACATTCAGAAGCGACCTCTTTGACCTGAGTAGTAAAACCAGAAAGCCATCCAGTCATGGCAGCCTCTCTGTCCATGCATATACCGACACAAAATGACCGATTCAGTTTTTCTGATATATAATCATCTTGAATAGTTCTGCAGCTGTGGTATTGACTGGCAATAAATAGTGCACATTACATATCCTTTTGCACATCTTCCTGAAAAATATATCACACAAAAACAAGTGATGTTGCCTTGTTGTCAACTTTGGTAGACTCGTCATCCTGGATTGGGTACCATGACTCATGAATCCTCTCTAACAATTGTGCCTCAATATCCTCTGCTATTTCACCTATTCATCTAGTTATCATGCTAGCTGAAAGAGGAATACGTGCCACCTTTTGAACTGCAGCCCCTCCTAAAAGTTCATGACAGATGTCCTTGGCAGCAAGCAGGATAAACTCTTCACCAGTAGTAAAAGGCTTCTTGGCTTTAGCAATGCAGTTAGCCACTAAGAATGATGTTCTCAGTGCAGACACATTTGATGAAGTGATGACCTTCAATAATTGCTTCTGTTCTTCATGTTCATTTTTTTTCTTTTGAAAAATCCAAAGGCTTGTCTTTTAATGCAGTGTGCTTGGTTTCCATGTGACAAAGCAATTTTGAAGATTTCATGACTTCTTTGGATAGCCAGTCACCACATATTATAAAAAAGCGGACTTGGAGAATGTGAGTCACCTGCTGCAATGAACTTATAATTTAAGTAGGATTCTTGGTATTTTCTTTTAACTGCAGCTTTCTTTTTGTTGGCAATCTTGGAGTCTTCTGTTGTCTCATCATTGAGTCCTTCCCCCTTTTCAAAGAAACTCCAGTGACGTTTGTTTTGTATTCATTTTGGCTAGGGTTAGCTTGTGGGCTTACCAAAACTGTGGCTGAAACAAGTGTGCAGTGTGAGAAAGAGGCGTGGGTGGAAGTGGTAAATAAAATAATAGGCAGACCGTGTGTGGTCTAAAATAAGTGTCAGGTTCTGACTTAAAGCCTGCCACCAAATGCAGTTGTGCAACTAAAGTACGTCAACTCATTTGCCACTCACTGATAGAGTTTTGATATGATTATGTAAGCTATTAATAAGGTCTCTGTGCAGACAAACCTCACTGCTAATGTTAATCAGCATTTGCAGCCACACCCAGCTCCAGCATCACCACATCAGCTCCACTTCAGATCATCAGGCATTAGATTCTCATATGAAATGTGCAACCTATATCACTCGCATGTGCAGTTTACAGTAGGGTTTGCACTCTTATGAGAATCTAATGCTGCCACAGATCTGACAGAAAGTGGAGCTCAGGCAGTAATGAGAGCAATGAACAGCTGCTGTAAATACAGGTGAAGCTTCCCTTACTCACTTGCTGCTCACCTCCTGCTCTACAGCCTGGTTCCTAACAGGCTATGGACCAGTACTGGTCTGTAAGAACTCCTGCCTTAAGCCACTGAGAAGTTTTCTACATCTCTATTTGTTGGAACTGTATGGTTGGGTTAATATGTAGACACATTTGATTATGTGATCGCATCTTAACATTTGTTTTACTTTTTAAAAATTGTTTAAATTATTATCAAAATAATATATTATCTAATTTTATGAATTAGAGCATATGAAAGATTATAACTAAAACAACAGTCTTATGCCCCAGATACAATCACTTTGTGCTCTTGGCTGTTTGATGACCTTTCTTCCTATGTCCAAATAATTAGCTTATGTTGCTGGTTCTTGATTAATCAATTTTAGACAGACTCTATTGACTTATTTTTACTATAGGTGAGGATATAACTCTTTTACCTCACTTTCTCCAACTTCCTCCATGTTTTGAATAAAATGGAAAAAGAAGGCTAAATGTTTCATAGGTCTTTAGCCACAGGAGCCAAAGTTCAGCTTATTTCAGATATAGTGGTTCAAGGATGGCTCTTAGAAGAAAAAGGGATTGTTCTTGCAGATCAGCAGTCATTGTTTGGGTAATGGGGTTTTATACAAAGAATGAGAAGGAAGAATTAGGGGCTAAAGTCATGTGCTAGGATAGTGAGGAGGAATAGCTGCTGAGGACAAGGACTTGCACAGACTGTAGTGGAAAATTCTCAGTCCCTTCTCCATGTCTCTTATAAATTATGTCACAATTTTAATTAAATTAATATTGAGTTTACATTGTTATGACTGTAACTGATGTTCACTACAGATCCAAGTTGTGAAGTATATTGTATTTTTTTCTCCACACAACTTTTTTTGAAAAAAATAATTATTTTTTTTGCTTAATTTTAATGAATTTTAATACTACATTTTCCCAAATACCAGATTCTAATGACTCTGCAAAACACTTCTCCTTTGCATTGCCCTCAAGATGCCTTAGACAATCATTAGCTTCTTCCCAGCCCCTGTCCCAGCTCTCCAACATGGAGTCCTCAGTCCTCCAACATGAACAAGTTATTTTCTAGCCCTGATGCACATTGGCATTCTGAGATTTCCCTTCTCTTCCCTTTTGTGTGGACTCCCAGTTCTCCCAGTTCTCTTGTTTTCCACTTTCTTGATTTACTCCCTGATTTTATGGACTACCTGCGCTGGGAGCTTCTCAATAAACAGTTATGGGAGGTAAATTTCTGAGGGCTTGTCTGTCTGAATATGTTTTTATTTTGACTGAAAAGTTTAATGCTTCTTTTTTTTTTTTTTTGAGTTGGAGTCTCACTCTGTCACCCAGACTGGAGTGCAGTGGCCGCTCCCGGCCACCGCAACCTCGACCTGCTGGGCTCTGGCAATCCTTCCGCCTCAGCCTTCCAAGTAGCTGAAACTACAGGCGCGCGTTACCACGCCTGGCTAATTTTTGATTTATTGTAGAGATGAGGTGTCGCCAAGTTGCCCAAGTGGGTCTTGAACCCGCGGGCTCAGGCAAACCACTCACTTCAGCCTCCCAAAGGCGCGGGATTACAGGCTGAGCCACCGAGCTCGGCTGCTGTTCTGATTCTTAACCCTTTGCATGATATGTATTTCTTCTCACTGGAAACTTGTAGGATTCTCTCATCTTATTAAATTTTACTAAAGTATGGATTCACTTTGTGTGGTTTATGTTCACCTACCTAGTGGGCCCTTTCAACCTAGAAACTTAGGTTCTTCACTTCTGGGAAATGAATGACAGGCATACTTGGAAAGTTGTTCCATTTTACTGGTCATTTTTCCTTGTCAAGTGTTGACTATCATTGCATGAACTGAGACTTTTTAAGTTTGAATGACTTAGTTGCTGCCCTTTGGAATCACATATGCTGTCAAGCCATTTTGCATTCCATTTCTGTTTTCTCACAAGATTTTGTTTTTTAAAAAAATTATCTTCACTCTCATTCATATAGAAATCATACCCTTAGCTTTACTCTAAACTAATAAAACTAAGTTTTATTACACTTAGTGAATTTGCTTTATGGTACACATTGATTGTAAAACATAAATCAAAGCACAAAGACACCAAATTTGTTATAGACTAATCAATAATGTGATGGCCAAGTCTAAAATGACGATACCTATTTCATGACATTTCATGCCAACTATTGATATTTGGCAGAGTAAATATTTCTCTAGAACACTGATATCTCTAGAACACTGAACTCTCATTTTACAGTGAGGAAACAAATCAGAGATGTTAAACACTCATTTTTTTCTTGCTGCCTCTTCTCTCTCCTTGGCTACTATGTCTTACATCCCTTTGGGGTTTTTTTAATTCTTTTTTTCTTTTCTTTTTTGGAAAAAATATTATTTATTTATTTTAAATAAAAACATGTTAAGATGTCAACAATGACAAGACTTGTTATCTAAAATTTGACAGTTAAGATTTCCTCAAAGTTTAGAAAAAGACTTAAAAGTAATCTTTTGTCGGCTGGCTCTTTGATTCACAACTTTTCCATCATCTTTTCTGACCTTTTTCTCTGGGACTTACTGTTGTTAGGATGCTTATTATCCATAGCCTCTATTTTTAGGTCTCTTGAGTCACTTTCACAAACCAGTATATTTGGAGCAAAAGTCTTAAGAACAAATGAAGGAATATGATGTATGTTATCTACATAACAGACATAAGGATCAGGAATCTATTGGTAGCATTATAAAGTTTTTCATTTGGTTATAAACTTGGAAAAATAACCTTTGGAAGATTAAATGGCTTATCATCTATAGCAGTTCTGTTGGCACAGTTAGCCTCATGTTCCTTGAGTCTTGATTGGGATCACATTTAAGTCCCTGATCTTTTATTATGAAGATATATTTTATTATAAAGCATATTATAAAATACATATTATAAAAGCAAGAAGTAGTGGTTAAGCCTTAGTTCTGGAACCAGATTGCTGGGTTTGATTCCTATCTGTATGATTCACCTATTATGTGATCTTGGGCAAGTTATTTGACTTCTTTGCGCCTCAGTTTTTTAGGTATAATAATAGGACATACTTTCTAGTATTGTTGTGAGAAATAAATAAGGAAAGTCATGCAAGTTCTTAGAATACAATAAATGTTGTTATTGTTAGTATTATTGTCAAAAATACAGAAATAAACATTAAAATGAAAGAAATAATTGTCTATAACTTTATCTCTAATCCCATCCATAATGCCAGCTAAAGAGGTTATCTTGGTCAACATTTCAGAGGGTTGTTTTTTAGAAGTTAAAAACAAAGAAAAACAACTGGAATATTGTACATACAGGTTTATTTTTAGTTTTAAAAAATTTTTCCATGTTTTGAACTTCTCTCCATGCTATTGAACATTTAGTATTCTTCTGTATGGTATATTTGTTTCTATATCTATCATAATACAGTGCTTACAAATAAGATTCTCAATTAAGTATAACTCTTCCTTCTAGACCATTTGAAAGCTTGAGACAGGTATCAAGAGGCGTTTTCTTATTATGAATGGGAGAAGGATCCTAAAATTAAAACAAGTCCCATCTTTCCCTATACAATAAAAATATTCTGGAGATGGCACCTGAAAAGTGTGCACTACAACAAAATGAGGGACTACTTATGTGAATAGATGATGGGGGAGGTATAGGTGAGAGCTAGAATGGAAAAAGCGGGGTATGAATCATTCGGATCACCAATCCTGAAGGTGAAGGTCTCTCCACCCACACAGCAGGGACTAAACATGTGCTTCTGGTGTTTTGGTTTTTCCTTGGAATCTCAGGGAGGCTGGGAATCTGGTGAGAAGGTTTCTGTGTGCAGATACCTCCTGGAAGCTTAAGCTGACTCCCCAGTCTCCTGGGAAATCTGACCCAATTTGACTTTTTCCATAGTACATGACAGTCACTACTCGATTCACTCATACAGGACATGTGTGGCCGGAAACAGTCCCTTGGTGAAATTTTCAGGCCTTTAAAATTAAGCTTTGAGCAGCCCCAGTGAAGATGCATGCCTGCTTGGAAACATTGGGACAATTTGTATTAGTGGGTTTATTTTCTGTCATACTACCCATGCTACAGAATTACTATCATGCCAGGAAACAGAGAAGCTCTTCAGAGGAGCATGGGTCAGGTGACTGGCTTCGGACTGAGAGATTCAGAAGATTAAGAGAAGTACTTCTGTCTGGACTGAACTCAGACTTCCTTAAGAGTCATTCTCTGTACAGCACAACCCAGTCATGTAAGAACCACTCTATGTAGCTTGGTGGCTATTATCTGCCAAGAAAAGTAAAAGATTTACCAAAGTTCTAAAATGGTTGAGTTGGTTAACATATATGGAAAACAGGAGGCAACATTTTTTAAAGTTGCAATATAGCAGGGCTAAGTCAGTCTACTTGGCTTCACCTAATTCTCTCACTGCTAAAATAGCCAATGAGAGTTGCAAATTAGTAACAAACTTTTTTGTTCAATGTCCATGCTAGATGCTTTGGTGAAAGTTGTCCACCAGATACTAAGATTCAAATACAGAAGATTAGTTTCATATTTGGCTAATAAAATTTACTCTGGTCATTTTTTTTTTCTTTTTTAGAAAGCAGGATTTATTGAGAAGACAAAAAATCTCCCACAGTGGGAAAAGACTCAAGAGGGTTGCCCCATTTTTAATCATGAAGTTTTTTTTAAGGCCTTTTAAACTTCTAATTTAGCCAAATATTCCTTCAAATGTAGTCAACAACACCAGTTCTTGAGTTCCTGTATAACACAGATGTACAGATGTTTTCCATTTTTATACTATTTCATATTATATTCTTCATAACCCTTCTCCTCCCTACTATCTACTTTCTATTTCTCTGACCTAAATTTCCTTATCTTTCCTTGTTTACTTAACCACATTGACAAATTCCTTCAGGCCTCATCTCCTAAGTATTCTCTTTTGGGCCCCACCTTTTCTGTACCTATCTCTAGCTTGGTCTTTGTCCATTATATTTATTTATTCGTTTGTTTATTTATTTATTTTGTAGAGGCAAGGTCTTGCTATGTTCCCTAGGCTGATCTTGAACTCCTGGGCTTAAGTAATCCTCTAGCTTTAGCCTCCCAAACTGTTAGGATTACAGGCGAGAACCACTGTGCCCAACCCTGTCTACTCTATTTAAATTATCTGGTTTTTTTCTACACGATGGCATGTACACAGATGTACACATTTACATTGTTCCCAGGTGTAACTTGCACAGTTAAGTATGAAGCAGGCAGAGACTTAAAAATAATATTTGTTGAACTGACCATTTCATTTGATAATGAAGTTCCATAGTAGTGTAAGAGGATGGCAGCCTCACATTGCTGAGGACAGTGGGGAGGGCAGGGAAGCCCGAGAGAAAATGATCTACTTCTTATCCTCCTACTTTCTAGCAGCACCTATTCAGTGCAGACTGCCCGTGACACACACAGCTCCTGCTCATGAGACCAGGTGAAGCAACATCGTCTACTGTGTGTGAAGCACAGACTCTGAGGTCAGATAGGCCTGGGTTTGAAATCCAGTTTGAACATTTATTACCTGCACAACCTTGGACAAGTCCTTCTGAAGTTTAGTTTCTTCATCTGAAAAATGAGGATAATAGCATACACTTTTTAGCTATTGTAAAGCTTAAGGAAAACATGTATAAACGAACTTTCCTACTTAGCTAAAAGTTAATTTTACTTGCAGAAGAAGATGTCTAGACAGACCATTGATAGCTCTGTATTACCTGACATCAGAGACCTAATTTATTCCTATCTTTATGTTCTACTACTCTGTCTTTTGCCATCATTATTTATCACTTTACAGTCTTTAGGTGGCCACTGCACCGCCAGACAAGTTCCGTACAGAAAGACAAGGAGCTATGCTAGCTGCAATTATCCCTTTGAACAGGAAAGCACAATTTATCAGAAGCTTCCCATTAAGGTCTCACCAGCCAGAACTGTGTCTCACAGCCTTCCATATCTGTGAGGGAGAAAGGAAAATTGGGCTTGCCAGCCTCTATGTCAAAAAGAAGGCAAGAAAAGGAGATCACAGAGTTAGTAAAGATGTCAAGTGAGCCAGCCCACCATAATATCTGCCACACTATCACTTACTGGTAGGGTGCCAATATGGTCCAGTTTGTCAGGTAGCCCTGGCTTACACCCTTTGTCCCAGTGTGATTATTAATAGCACCATACTGTAATATCAAAAGTACTTTGGGGCTGGCCACTGTGGCTCACCCCTGTAAGCCCAGCACTTTGAGAGGCTGAGACAGGTGGATTGCCAGGAGTTCAAGACCAATCTGGACAACACAGCGAGACCCTATCCATACACCAAAAATTTTAAAATTAGCTGGGTATGATGGTGTATGCCTGTCATCCTAGGTACTCAAGAGACTGAAGCAAGAGGATTCCTTGAGCCTAGGAGTTCAATGTTGCAGTGAACTATGAGCAAGCCACTGCACTCCAGCCTGGGTGACAGGGCAAGCCCTTGTCCCCAAAACAAAACAAAAACAACAAAAAAGTTTATTGGTATGAATGACAGATTCTGTGTTCATCCTACTTACTAAGCACTTGTTATTTTTTGTGGACTCTCACTAAGTAGTAGATATTAATAAGACAGAACACAATCATGTAAGTACAGAGCATGCCAAGTTTATATGTGGTGCATGCCTGTGTAGTTCAGGCAGGATGTATGTTGAGTTTACAGGGAAGAAAAATGAATGTGGATTGACAAATGAGTTGGGGTGAGCTGGTCTTGTTGGAGAGGAAATATAAGGGGGCGGTGAAACACCAAAACATGAGAAGAAACTGGGTTGGATGCAGTTTAAAAAACTGAAATGTACACAGTTTATATGCCAGGGACTTTTTTTTCTAAAAGGCTAACAACAAACAAGTTTTAATACCCCCTTTGCTCAAGCGATGAACACTTTGTAATATGAGATACAGTGCTAAAATATGATTTGGCCTAAGAGCATTCTGAAGACTAAGGACACAAAATAAAACAGTCATTCGTATTTGTTAAGCCAAATATAATTTTTTGCTATTACACAACTTGTCACAAATATTTCACATGTGAGCTGCTCTGCTTGGTAATAAATCCTCCTTGAGCAAGAGAAAATATTTGCATCTTCCAAATTTTCTTTTGAGTTGGACTCAAGTGATAATATTGATAGCTGATTTTTTTCTTCTTAGTTTGCCTTTTAAGTCACCCCAGTTTGTGTTAGATATTTACTCATTCTGTTGGGCTGTTTGGTGGGTAAGTAGCAGAAAGAGACAAAGTAAAAAAAATTGGTTCTAGTCTTGTCTCTGCCACTAACTAGCAAGTCTCTACCTCTCTGGATCTCTTTACTCAAATACAAAATGAGATATTAAGTAATTCTGTGGGTTTCTTTCCTTTGGACTCCTAAAAGTTCCTGAGTGTGCTTGGGTTATCACGGGAAACTGAATCAGCCAGTCTGCTTGGAGCTTCAGGTTAATTTGGTTTAGGGAAGTGTTAGGAAGTAAGATTGCATAGGAAAACTGCAATGAGATTATGAAGTGCCTGAAGTCCAGCTAAGCAAACTGCCATTTGTTTTTGGCAGAGGGAAGGCATTTTCTTAGCAGTTCATAAGAAAACTCGGTGTGAAAGGGGAAGAAAGACTGACAAGAGAGAACAAAAAAGACCTGTTTTTGTTTTGTTTTATTTGCCAGGGTCTCACTCTGTCACCCAGACTGGAGTGCAGTAGCATGATCACAGCACACCACAACTTCAAATTTCTGGGCTCAGCCAATCTTTCCATCTCAGCCTCCTAAGTAGCTGGGAATACAGGGGTACACCACCATGCCAGGTTAATATTTTTATTTTTATTTTTAAAGATGAGTTCTCACTATGTTGCCCACACTGGTCTCAAACTCCTGGGCTCAAGAAATTCTCCAAACTGGGCCTCCCAAAGTGCTGGGATTATAAGTGTGAGCCACTGTGCCTGACCAAGACCTGTTTTATTATGAGTTCTGAGTTATTTTACAATGTTCAGTGACGTTACAGGGCCAGGTATATTGTAGCAGTCTCCAAAAAACCAACTCTCAGGCTTAGCTCTCCTGTTGCTGGCTTTGTGTCCCGAGATCTTCTGATGGCACCTCGCCAGTCTAATCATTTGCACATAGTCTGTTGCTGGTTGTTCTTCAGCTCCAGCCCTCTTACTCCCATTTCGCTACTACCGAATGACACTGGTGGCATTTAGTTTTGCTCCTGATGGCCTCTCCACTCCCTACGGCTCCTTAACTACCTGGCAGCCACACAAGAAGACCTCCTTTCTAGGATCCACTCACTTCCCAAGGAGGGCAATTCTTGGTGCTCTAGGCTACTATTGTCAATATTTCAAAATATCTGTAGTAACATAGTGTACTAGTCTATAATCTTCCTTCCTTCCTTTTCTTCGTTTTCTTCCTTTTCTTCCTTTCCTTACCACCACCCCCCTCTTTTTTTGAGTTGGAGTCTCACTCTGTTGTCCAGGCTGGAATGCAGTGGCAGACTCCCAGCCACCGCAACCTCGACTTGCTGGGCTCAAGTGATCCTTCCGCCTCAGCCTTCCAAGTAGCCAGAACTACAGGCGTGCACTACCAGGCCCAGCTAATTTTTTTATTTATTGTAGAGACGAGGTCTCACTATTTTGCCCAGGCTGGTCTCGAACCTGCGGGCTCAGGCAATCCTCTCGCTTTGGCCTCCCAAAGTGCTGGGATTATGAGCTTGAGCCACAGTGACCAACCCGCCTTCTTTTTCTTTCTTTCTCTTCCTTCCTTCTTCCTTCCTTCCTTCCTTCCTTCCTTCCTTCCTTCCTTCCTTCCTTCCTTCCTTCCTTTCTTTCCAGAGCTGATCTCAACTTTCTACAAAAATCCCTTTTTCTAATAGACAGCCCCAATATTTTACAACTTTCTTCTTTAATCCCTTTTGTTTTTGAAATAAAGGATTTAGAATCTAGATAATTTGTGTGCAGTTATTCTAACCAGTTCTCAGTTAGATTTTTCCCTTGGGACAAGAAGTTATCAAATAACTGAAGATGTTAGCATTTTAATGTCATATTGCCACTTAAAGGAATATTCACCATGGATATTGATATTTAAGCTGCCTATGAGATAGTGATGCTAAACTAAAGTCTTCAAGATATGAAGGGTTGGACATAGTGGCTCACACCTGTAATCCCAGCACTTTGAGAGGCTGAGGTGAGAGGATTGCCTGACCCCAGGGGTTCCAGACCAGCCTAGGCAACTCGGCGAGACCTGGTCTCTAAAATAGGTTTTAAAACATTAGCCAGGCATGGTGGTGTGTGCCTGTAGTTCCAGCTATTTGGAAGGCTGAGGCAGAAGGATTGCTTGAGTCCAGCAGGTCAAGGCTGTGGTAGCTGTGAGCGTATCACTGCGGTCCTTCAGCCTGGATGACCGAATGAGACTTTAACTCAAAAAAAAAAAAAAAAAAAAAAAAAAGGTAAGAAGGGATCCTCTTCCTGACCCAATCCAGGATTCCATCCCTAACCACTCTGAATGTGGTTTGAAATGTAGTTTACAGGGAGTTTTTTCTTCCCTGTAAGTTGTCATCTCTTTCTCTTTTGATAACTTATCTTCCTCGTTTCTAAAAGCCCTTTTATTTCCATGAAATCTTCCTCAGGTAAATTTTGATTTCCTCTACTTTTCACTTGTCAAAAGATAGAATCATCTGCTGAGCACTTCCTGCTTTAGCTAATTGATAGGAATGTTGGGCAAGATTTTTCCCAGTTTCACACCCAGGACAACCCATTGCCTTGTGGAAAGTTGGGTAAAACTCTACCTTGCTGTGGCTATCTTGAATGACTCATATGTGACTGTTTTGTTCATACTTTTTTTAGAAGGTATGAAGATATTTGCAGTCCTGGAGTTTAGAGATGAGAACAGGTATATCAATCTACAGCTTGAAATTGAAACAGATGTTTGTATGTATATTACATAACACATGACTAAATATAACATTTCGAGCATACACACACACACACACACACACACACACAGTTGAGACTTCAATTAACATTCACTAAGTTTATTTGGGAGAGCATTTGTGTCCAATGATATAAAATATTCCTTTATTAAACATGCTATGTTAGTCTACTTCTTAGATCTTCATTTATGTTCTTCAGTAAGCTTTCATAATGATCTCTATTTGCACCTCTCTCAGTTCCTTTGCTAGATTTATTCTTAGATACCGTATTAATTTTATTGTTACTCATATGATAGGGCGTGTTTTATTACTACATTTTCTTATTACCAGATAATTATTGATGAAGACAAATGTTATGGAATTTGCACATTAATCTTGTCTCCAGCATCACTTGCTGAACTTACTGATTGGTTTAAGTAATCTGTGAATCTCCAGGGTTTTCTATGTTCAAAATCTTTTTCTGAAAATAACAACAATATCATTTATTTCTTTTTATTATTTAATTTTGTCATTCATTGGCTCTAGCCTTCAATACGTATTGGATAGAAGCAGTGTCAGCAGGCATTTTTGTTTTCTTTCTAATTTTATAGAGAAGGTGTTCAATATTTCACTATTTAAAATGATATTTGCTATAGATTTTTGACAGACAGCCTTAACTAGGTTAAGTTCTCTTTATATCTAGCTTGCTAATATTTTTATTAATAAGGACTGTGCATTTTTATCAAATGCCTTTTCTGCATCTGCTCAGATGACTTTTTGTGTTTTTTTCCCTTTAAACAATGCTTGTATTGAATTAAATTCACGCACCTATTATTAAGTCATACTTACATTGTTGGGAGAAATTCTACTTGGTCATGCTTTTATAAATAAATTGCTAATACTATTTTATTGGTATATTAGTAAGTTAAATCAGTTTATACTTTTTATTTTCTCACATAGTCTGCTAAACTTTCAACAGGTATTCTATTCCAAGATGGCCTGAGTTGTTGTTCTAACTTAAGGTATAACTTGTATTTTTATGTATTTGTAACTTCTGTTGAGACATTTGGATTCATTTAACAATAAATGATACTGTGACCCATTTTAGACCTAAGCTGTGTGAGTTACCATTCAATCGCATAGGGTTATGTAGAGTTTCATCAAGTTGGTTTTAATACTTGTAAGAGAGATAACAAATCCATTACAAAGTTGGGAATAAAGGGTAATTTAGTTTGTGTTTTTACTCTCACTGATAGTCCCAATGGTTTATTCAAAAACAAGTTACTTTAGGCCAGGCTCATGCCTGTAATCTCAGCACTTTGGGAGGCCAAGGCAGGAGGATTGCTTGATCCCAGGAGTTCAAGACCAAGGTAGGCAACACAGCTGGACCCCATTTCTACATAAAAATCTAGAAAATTAGCCAGGCATGGTGGTGCGTGCTTATAGTCCCAGCAGCTTGTGAGGCCGAGGTGGAAGGATTGCCTGAGCCCAGGAGGTTGAGGCTGTGGTAAGCTGTGATTGTGCCACTGCCTGGCAACTCCAGCCTGGGTGACAGAGTGAGACCCCAATTCAAAAAATTAAAAATAAAAAAAAAGATTAAAAAAATGAAAACCAAAACAAGCCACTTCAAAGAATCTTCCTTTCTGACCCTCCTGCCTGCCCTTGCTGCTATCACTGATTCATGCCATGCCCAAGCTGAGGCTGGGCTTCATGGCAGGGGCCTGCTTTGCAGAGCACTCCGTTCCACTGCATGGAGGTGGCAGGCAGAACCAGGTGGTCCTGGATCCTATGCCAGCCCTGTGGCTCACAAGTTCTTTGCGTTTGTACAAATGTCTCAACCTCTCTAAACTTGAGTTATCTCATCAGCTCAGTGTGACTTTTAATATCTATCTTACAGAGTTTGTTGTAATGATTAAATCAATAGCATAAGAGTATTTAGCATAATGTCTGGTGTATAGTAAGTACTTAATAAAACTGGTTTTTAGTATACTTTCACCGTTATGTTTAATAAAATGCCTCCAATACGATGTTAACACCAACTAAAAGAATAACCACTTCCAAATGTCCTTCAAAAGGTGCTATTAATTTGTAGTTTACATCATGTCACCTTTCATACATTATGTTTTACTACTCTCTGTTGTTTGTTTTTTCTAATGTTAATTCCATGTATCTAGGTTGCACTGGATGCCAGGGAATATTGAAAATATGGAGATAAATCAGCAGGAGGTCTGTCTTAGAAAGACAAAACATAATTAGAATATGAACTTATTTCCTTTTTTTCAAAGTATGAGTGGAGCTCAGTGGAAGAACTAAGATGGAACAATTAACTCTGGGTCAGTAGAGAGAAGAAAATACCAGGTGATATTTTAGGACAGTCTTGAAGACTGAGTAAACAAAGAGCAATTATGTTCCAGTTAGGGAAAACTGGGTATGTAAAGCCACCTGGGCATGAAAGAACTTTTATGATAAGAGAGGAATTAGGAATGATTTGCACAACTGAAGCTGATTTCAGAACTTTCCTTCAGGTCTGAATATTTAACTACAAGTATGTGATTTTTGAGGGAAGATACTAGGGATGCCTTGGAATCCTGGGTAAACACTGACCCTTTAGTGTTCTAGAGGTGAGATTTAATTTACTGCTAATTAGTGTTGTTTTTGGCTCCCCTGGGGAAGTGTAAAAATAAAAAAGGCAAGGAGCAAGGAGAAAGACAAAGGCAAATGCATGGGTGTTGATATTTGCAGAACTGTTTGGGAGAATTGAGAAGTGCGGAGAAAGTTTGAAAACAGAGCAGAGATTATGTCTCATGCTTTATAATAAAGCACATTCTGCTGGAGGCTACTAACGCATCACACCTGAAAAATAAAAACAGGAGAAATTCTGCAGGACTAGGTAGAAAAAATAACAACAAGAGAAAAGAAGAAAAAATCAGAGAAAGTAGCGTCTTTTTTTTTTTTCTCTTGGTGTAATCATTTTATCCTTGGCAGCATTCCAGGGGGACACCATAATCAAGTTGTTTGTATTGTCTGTGGGCTGGAGCAAATGCTGGTCTGTAAACATTCTGATGCCTCTGGTTCAAATAGCCTTCTTAGGAATGTCTACCCGCATCTGAGGTATGCTTCACTGGGAACCTTCAGTGTACAAAAGCAATGGGGGCATCTCAGCAAACCCACAGTGTTTCAGAAATTTTCCAGCCAGAGAAGTGCACTAGTTTAGGGACAATTGTAACAAACCTTCCCTTGTTTCAGGAGAAGATCCTTGAAAGGGTTTTGGTTTTTTGGTTTGTTTTTGGACTTGATTGTTTTTATATTTTTGCTTTTCTTCTTCATCATAGAACAGTTGTTTGTGTTTTGTTTTGTTTTGTTTCCAGTCAAATAAAGGATATTTATGAGAGAAGTATCTATTTCTGTATCTTCTGGAATCCATGCTATTTTTAAAAATATCTGTACAATTCAATTCAGCCAGCATTTATGGGCACTGGGTACTGGGTGCCCAGAATAAGATCCAGGACCTGTCTCACAGAAACCCACATCACAGCAGGGCGGACAAGCATGTACATAGTAACTAACTGAAACACCAGATAGGATTTGAAGATACTGGAAATACCAGAGGAAGAGCTGAATTCTGCTTGAGATATCAAAAAGAAGAGAGGGGAGGAAAAGAGGGGAGGGGAGGGAGGGAGGAGAATTTAAGCTGAATTTGAATAATAAGTAGAATTTTAATGATTAGATGGTTCAGATAAGAAAAGGAACGAAACTGATCTCTTGTAAAACAAGAATTTAAAATAAAAATTGTGCTTAGCAACAAACTAAAACCAGTTTTTAATTCATTTATTTATTCATCTATTCCATAAACATAATGAATACCTACAATGTGCCAGGCACTGTTTAGAGATAGAAATAAGTGAAACATCATCCTTGCCCTCACTATCCTCATTGTCTAGATGGGTGGACAAAGATGTGCAGACAATAAATTATGCCACAAAGAGTCAATTATCAACAGGGGGGTGCACAAAATAATGTGGGGGGGTGGCAAAGGGCTTCAGGGAGTCAAAGAAGACTTCACAGATTTGAATGTTCAGTGGGGAATAGGTTGAGGAATACAGTCCATGCAGAAGGAATGTCTGGTACGAAGGCATAGAAGCTTGAAACCACATGGGATGTTTACAGGACCTCAAGTATTTTTATGTCCCAGATATAGGGTATATGGAGGGAGGCAATAGAAGCAGGGGAAATAAGAACTGAAGCTAGAAATAAAATCAAGAACCGGATCTTGAGGAGCTTTCTAGACCATGCAATGGAAATTGAATTTTATCTTGTGAAGGATTTTAAGCAGGGTAGTAATGTGGTAAAATGTGCATTTTGGCATGATCACCCAGTTGGTTTCCTGGAGAGTAAAGTTGAGCTGGCAAGAGGGGAAGCCTGTTAGATGGCATAATCCCATCCGGGACCTAGGTGCCATCATCCCTCCTCTTGCCCCATATGCAATTCAAAATTCAGGCAAAACTAGTCGTAAAATAAGTCACAGAGAGCAGCAGCTAGGGCTGGGATGGATAGGTAAAGGATTGGGGTGGCATTGAAGTGGGTGGATCCACAGGATAGGGTGAGGGGAAGGAAGAGGTCTGGGATGACACCTGGATTTCCTACTTGGCTAACAGGTCGTGCAGTGCTTTTGGGTTTCTGTGGTTCATCATTCTTGACACTTGGCAGAAGCCCTCTCCCAATCAGGCATGATCCCAACAGGTTTCTGCTGCAAGAACCCTTCATCCTTTGCACTTAGTCCAGGCTCTGATACAGCCCTCACCTGAGATCCCCAAATAAATGCCTTCATGGTCTTTAAAACCCTCAGGACCAGATTTAGCCTGTGACATAACCATGATTTCAGCACCGCTCCATCATGAGGCTCCAATTCAATCCTGGCTCAGTGTAGGAGGGCTCAGCAAGGCTCCCTGTTTCTTTCTCCCAGTTCTCATCCTCCCCCACTTAGTGGCTCCTCTGTACAAAGGTAACCCTCTCCCTTACTCACTCTGGGACTGCAGTTCAGTGACAAAAGAAAAGGATGCAGCCTGGTGAAAACACCAAATCTACCTGTCTGGGAACAAGGCCCAGGCACCAACTAAATATATCACCAGAATTACTTCTGAATGTTCTTGAGCATCAAAGACTCTGCTGGGGAGTGCATTTTCACCATGCTCCTGGGTCTAGTGTTCTGTTTTCCTTCAGGATTCTCAAAGTCCTAACCGAAACAAATGTAGAGCACATACCAGATATATTCTCAGTTACAGTCTCAATGATTTATATTATATTCTCAAGGAGATTCCCCTCCCTGTTCACCCAGCCATCTGTTGTTTTTCATCACTAATATCTGAGCATCCATCTCTGCCATGGGATGTATTCTGTCCTCAGCTTACCTGGTAAATGTGTCACTATTTCAATCACTTGACTTATATGGTGCCTGATATAATTTCTTTTTAAGTCATCCTTAGTTTTGGAGTGCTGGACTCAGCCATCTCAGACAACTGGACCAGTTGATTGTATCAGGGACGAGTCATATTTACATATATTGTCATCATAGACCACATTCCAAGATCTCAGTGGAGATATATGCATATTTTCAACCCTTAAGCTAAGAAAACCTCTGTTATAGTCAAAACAACATTATCAATAACAAAAGCACACCCAAAAGTATACATCCTAAAATGTGAAAGAACTTGAATTCTCTACCTCCACCCTAATTTCATTTTCCTCTCTACTAGCAACAGTTGGGCACTCGTGTTCAGACCTTTCCTTCTTACACTTTGTAGATATCTTTTCCTATCTATGAATAGATATCCATTTACGTGAATAGAGACTATCATGAAGTTTTCTGAAATATACCCATTTCAGTCAAGGACAGTGGCTCATGTCTGTAATCTTAACACTTTGGGAGGCCAAGGCAGGAGGATTGCTTGAGGCCAGGGGTTCAAGACCAGCTTGTTCAAGGTCCACATAGCAAGATCCCATCTTTACACACAAAAACATTTTTAAAGAAATGTACTCATTTCATGGGCCTCACGGCTGTTTCCCCTACACAATCTTCCTTTCATCTTCACAATAACAAATAATCCTTAAATTTCAAGCTAAAGTTGTACAGGGTGTGGGGTGCAGAGTAGGAGATAAGTGTGGGCTGACAATCACAGCAGAAACACTCTCAATACATGCTTCTGAATCTTTTCATGTTCAGTCTGTGATTTTTTTTTTTTTTCAGTTTTCTGCATTCATATGATGTCTAGTCTCTAGAGCTCAAGGTTTGCTCACAAGCTGCCCTGTGACATGACAGATCCTCATTATCTACTTCCACATGCCTCCTTGGGGAAATTTTTTCAGCCAGGAATACCAGGTCAATTAGCAAGCACCATGGAGCAGTGTGTAATTCTCAGAACTGATTCAAGAGCCCTCTGGCTCCCTGGTGGGCAACACTTAAACTGCCTCTCCAACATTCTGTAATCACTTTTTCTTCAATCAGCTGCACATTGGTTCTGCTCTAGGGAAGAAAACTTCCCTAATTACATCTGCTTTTCTGTTCATCACTCACCAAGGTCCTCTGTGCCCTATGCCCAGCAGTTCTTGAAGGAGTCAAAGTGCAGCTAGCAGCAGGTCCTTCCTCTCCTTCATGAGAGCAGTTTATTTTGTTTTTCCAAGCCAGGTAGGCCCACCTGATCTTTAACTTTATGATCATGTTCTTTAATGGACTTACATTACAATTTATTTGGCTCCCTTCAGATATCAGGCCAGTTTGGTTTAGACATATTTTCTCTCTATGCAAAGTCCAGAGTGACTTCTGGTACCGACATGATTTATGAATTTCCTGCCTCCCCAGAGGTTTTTCTGTTTCCCATGAAGATGAATATTTTCTTTGACTTTAAAAAAGCAACACACTTGGTCAGGTATGGTGGCTCATACCTGAAATCCCAACACTTTGGGAGGCAGAGACAAGAGGATTGCCTGGGCCCAGGGATCCGAGACCAGCCTGGCAGCCTGGGCAACATGGTGAGAATTCATCTCTACAATAAATCAAAATATTAGCCAGTGTGGTGGTGCACACCTGTAGTTTCAAACCACTTGGAAGGCTGATGTGGAAGTATCACCTGAGCACAGCAGATTGAGGCTGCGGTAGCTGTGATCATGCCATCGCACTCCAACCTAGGCGACAGAGTGAGATTTTGACTCAAAAAAAAAGCAACTCACTCTTTTGATCCTTTCATTCCCATTTTATTTCTTGAGTAGCATTTAAAAATACTATGTTTTATATGGGCTTATTTTTTTTCTGAAGACCTTAGGAATGGTTTTTTGTGAGGTGAATTGAGAGAATGTTCTCTATGGAAACCAGTGAGTTTGTCACTGTGTCCCTGTGTTTGTTCATGGCTGGTCCTAGTGAACCTCCTGTGAATTTTGAACTGCTGTTCATTGACAATAGAGGGAAGAAAAGATACAGTAGTAGAGAAATCAGATGCAGCAACTGTGAGGATGAGAGAGTTGCTTTTTTTCCCTCTCAGATGCAGGATTTGCATTTAAATGTGAATCTCAGTCTCTCTCTCTCTCTCTTTCTCTCTCTCTCTGCTCATAGAGACAGGGTCTTGCTCTGTCACTCAGTCCAGAGTGCAGTGCAGTGGCATGATCATAGCTCACTGCAGCCTTGAACTCCTGGGCTCAAGCAATTATCCTGCCTCAGTCTCCCAAGTAGCTGGGACTACAGTCACACACTACCACACCTGGTCGAATTTTCTTATTTTTTGTCTCACTATGTTGTCCAGGCTTACATGTGAATCTCTTAATATCAGTGTATGTGATACGTTTCAGTAGCGCAATAACGAAAGTTATCTGAGATTGGGTAGAAAGATAAAGAAATTTTGCCACTTAATGCATGAAAGCTTTTTGGAGGAAGTGAGCAAGGACAAAGTATTTTAGTAACTGTGGACACATCACATAACCTCTCTGATCTTCGCTTTCTAATCCATAAAATGAAGAGGTGGAAGGAGAGGAGCATTGAGGTGTCTTCCGTTTCTAGCATTCTACAATCATATAATTCTTTGTTCTAGTCATTTTGGACAGCTTGGGCAAAGACCATAGGTAGGCTCTAAATAAAAGTCTAAAAGTGGAGATGACTGTTATGAATATAAGCTGAATGGAAGATATAGGCAGAGATGTGAAGCTGGAAGGGGAACATGAATGTTTTGGATCAGAAGGTTCTATTTAATCCAAAAACATGGTTAAGGTATTTCTTCTTATTACTATTATTATTTATTGCTAAATAATATCTCATTGTATGGATAGACAACATTTATTTATCCATTCATCAGTTGTTGAACATTGCATGGTTTCCTCTTTTTGGCTACTATAAATAATGCTACCATGTGCATTCGTGTACAAGTGTTTGTGTGGACATATGTTTTCATTTCTCTTGGGCAGATATCTGGGTGTGGATTGCCAGATTATATGATTACTTTATGTTAATTGTGTAAAGAACTGATAAATGGTTTTTCAAAGTTCTGCATCACATTATATTACCAACAGCAGTGACTAAGTGTATCAGTTTCTCTACATTCTTACCACACTTGTTATTATCTATCTTTTAGATTCTGGTCATCCTAGTGGTTGTGAAGTGGTATCTTATTGTGACTTTGCATTCCCTGGTGGATAAATATATTGAAATATGTACTTATTATCTATTTGTATATATTATTTGGTGAAATGTCTGTTCAGACCCTTTGCCAATTAAAAATTTTTTTAAATAATTGAGTTGTGTTATTTATAGATTGTAGATATAAGACACACAATTTACAATTTTTTTTCTGTTCTGCAGGTTATCTGTTCACTTTTTTTTTTTTTTAAGAGATAGAGTCTTGCTATGTTTCCCAGGCTGGGCTCAAGCAATCCTCCCGCCTCAGCCTCTCGAAGAGGGAGGACTATAGACATGTACCACCATGCCCAGCTTCTTTTCACTTTCTTGGTGGTGTCCTTTGAAGCATAAATGTTTTAAATTTTGATGATACCCCATTTACTATTTCTTTTATTGCTTATATTTTTTATGTCATATCTAAGAAACTACTACCTAATCTAAGACTGTGAAGATTTATGCCTATGCTTTCTGTGTACAATTCAGGGTTAGATACAATTCAGGGTTAGGTATACAAATAGTCATCGTACAGGTAGTTTGGACCTCACTTTGGTCCCCACTTCACCTGGTTTGAGATCAAGGAATCTTATTGATGAAGGGTGCTTCCCCACTTTCTCCCCTGGCAGTTTTTCACTACTGCCAATCCCTTTCTTATAGTATTATGATAATAGTTCAGGGTCTGCTTTTGAGTGAGAACATGTGGCACTCAGTTCTTTGTTTCTGTGATAGATCACTGAGTATTATAGACTCTAAATCCATCCAAGTTGCTGCAAAGTTCATGATTTTGTCCTTCTTTATGGTTGTATAATATTTCATCATGTGTATGTTTTTTTAACTCCAGTCCCCTTTCGATGGGCAGCACTGTTGGTTCCATGTTTCTGCTGTTGTGAATAATGCTGCAATAAACATGCATATCTATCTTTTTCATAGAGTGATTTGAGTTCTTCTGGATATATTCCCAGAAGGGGTATTGCTGGATCATATGGGAGGCTGATTTTTAGATCTTTTAGAAATCGTCACACTGTTTTCCACAGAGGTTGCACTAGTTTACATTCCTGCCAACAGTGTAGAAGTATTCCCTTTTCCCCACATCCTCTCCAGCATCTGTTGTTTTTTGAGGTATCGATGATGGTCATCCTGACAGGAGTTAGGTGGTATCTCCGTGTGGTTTTAATTTGCATTTCTTTGGTGATTAATGAGGCTGAGCAATTTTTCATGTATCTGTTGACTGCTAGTATGTCTTCTTTTGAGAAGTGTCTATTCATAATCTTTTGCCCACTTTTTAATAGGGCTGTTTGTTTTTTTCTTTTCGGTGTGTTTGAGTTCCTTGTAGATCCTAGATGTTAGGCCTTTGTCAGATATATAGTTGGCAATATTTTTTCCCATTCTGTGGACTGTCTCCCTGCTCTCATGATGGTTTCTTTGACTTTGCAGAAGCTTTTCAGTTTGATGAAGTTCCACTTGTTTATTTTATCTCTTATGGTGTGGGCATTTGGGGTTTTGATCAGGAATTGGTTTCCAGTTCCAATTTCCATAAGGATGTCCCTGCATTTTCTAAGGTTCTTATAGTTTGAGGCTTTACGTTTAGGTCTCTGATCCATTTAGAGTTGATTTTTGTGTATGGTGAAAAGTAGGGGTCTTGTTTTAATCTTCTGCATATGGTCAGCCAGTTTTCCTAGCATCATTTGCTGAATAAGTTCTGCCCTCCCCAGTGATTGTTAGTGGAGGCTTTGTCGAAGATGAGCTGGTTGAGACATTGAGGTTTTGCTTTTGGAATCTCTATCCTGTTCCATTGGTCTATATGCCTGTTCTTGTACCAATACCAGGCTATTTTGATTATTGTAGCCTTATAATAAAGTTGAAAGTCTGGAAGTGTGATACCTCTCACTTTATTTCTTTTGCTGAGGATTGTTTTGGCTATTCGTGGTCATTTATTTTTCCATATGAATTTCTGTATTGCTGTTTCCAGGTCTGAGAAGAATTATGCTGGTAATTTAATAGGTATTGTGTTAAATATGTAGACTGCCTTTGGTAGTATGGCCATCTTAACAATGTTGATTCTTCCAATCCATGAATATGGAATATTTTCCATTTGTTTGTGCCATCTTTAATTTCTTTGAGCAGTGCATTATGGTTTTCGTTGTACAAGTCTTTCACTTTTCTGGTTAGGAAAATGCTGAGATATTTCATCTTCTTGTGGTTATTGTGAATGGGATTGTGCTTTTTATTTGGTTCTCCACCTGCTTGTTGTTGGTGTATAAGAATGTGACTGTCACCCGGATCGGTGGCTCAGCCTGTAATCCCAACACTTTGGGAGACCAAGGCTACTGGATTGCCTGAGCCTGCGGGTTGGAGACCCACCCTGGCAACTTGGCAAGACCTTGTCTTTACAATAAATAAAAATTAGTCAGGCGTGGTAGCGCGTGCCAGTAGTTCCAGCTACTTGGAAGGCTGAGGCGGAAGGATCGCCTGAGCCCAGCAGGTTGAGTGGCTGGGAACGTGCCACTGCACTCCAGTCTGGGCGACAGAGTGAGACTCCAACTCAAAAAAAAAAAAAAAAAAGAATGTGACTGTCCTTTGCACATTGATTTTGTATGCTGAGACTTTGCCAAAATCCTTTTTCAGTGCAAAAGGTTTTTGACAGATTCTCTTGGATTTTCAAGGTATAGAAACATCGTCAGCAAAGAGATATCTTGACTTCTTCTTTTCCTTTTTGGATACCCCTGATTTCCTTCTCTTGTCTGATTGCTCCAACTAGGACTTCCAACACTATGTTGAACAGGAGGGGTGAAAGTGGACAGTCTTGTCTTTTTCAGATTTTCAGGGGAAATGCTTCCAATTTTTGTCCATTTAGCAATATGTTGGCTGTGGGTTTATCGTAGATGGCTCTTATTATTTTAAGGCATGTTCCCTCTATGTCTAGATGTTCAAGGGTCTTTATCAATAAGGATTGCTGGATTTTATTAAGAGACTTTTCTGCATATGATAATATAATCATGTGATTCCTATTTTTATATCTATTGATGTATTCAATTACGTTTATGGTCTTGTGGATGTTGAACCAGTCCTGCATTTTGGGGATGAAGCTTACTTGGTTATGGTGGATGATTTTTGAGATGTGTTGTTGGATCTGATTTGCTAAACTTTTGTTGAGTATTTTTGTATCTATGTTCATCTAGATATTGGCCTGAGTTGTTTTTCTTTGTTGGATCTTTACCAGTTTGGGCATCAGTGTGATGTTAGTTTCATAAAATGATTTGAGGAGAGTTTTGTGTTTCTCAATTTCTTGGAATACTTTCAATAGGACTGGTATCAGCTCCTCCTTATATGTTTTGTATAACTCTGCTAGAAAGCCATCTCGTCCAGGACTTCTTGTGATGGAGTCAATTTCCTGGGTTCCTATGCTTTCTTCTAAGAGTTTTATAATTTTAGTTTTTTTTTCTTTAATATGTCGGGTACAGTTCAGGATTAGGTATACAAATGTTCATTATGCAGTTACCCTTGTTGATGAGGTGTGCCCCTCCTCCCCTGGAAGTTTCCCACTACTGTCAATCCTGCCCCAGCTCTATCCTGGCAGTATCCTATCAAGTATTTGTACCACATTTTTTTTTATCCAGTTCTCTTTCGATGGGCAGCATGGTTGGTTCCATGTTTTTGCTGTTGTGAATAATGCTGCAATAAGCATGCATGTGCAGGTATCTTTTTCATAGAGTGATTTGAGTTCCTCCAGGTATATTTTCAGTGGGGGCATAGTGGGGTCATATGGGAGCCTGGCCCCTCCATGTGGTTTTAATTTGCATTTCTTTGATGACTAGTGAGGCTGAGCATTTTTTCATGTATCTGTTGGCTGCTCGTATGTCTTCTTTTGAGAAGTGTCTATTCATTCAAGTTCTTTTTCTTTGTTGGATCTTTACCCCGTTTGGGTATCAATGCCCGCTTTGTAATGGGGCTGTGTTTTTGGAGGGTGAGGTATGTGAGTTCCTTGTAGATCCTAGATGTTAGCCTTTATCAGATATACAGTTGGCAAATATTTTTCCCCATTCTGTGGGCTGTCTTCCCACTCTCTTTGGGCTTCTTTGGCTTTGCAGAAGTTAGTCAGTTTGATGAGGTCCCGCTTGTCTATCTTATCTCATATGGCATGGGCACTTGGGGTTTTGATTGGAAATTGGCTGGCAGTTCCAATTTCCATAAGGATGTCTCCTGTATTTTCTAAGGTTTAGTTTGAGGTTTTACATTTAGGTTTTTGATCCATTTACAGTAGATTTTTGTGTATGGTGATAGGTAGGGGTCTCATTTTAATCTTCTGCATGTGGTCAGCCAGTTTTCTCAGCACCATTTACTGAATAGGTTCTCCTCTTCCCAGTTGTTGATGGTAGAGGCTTTGTTGAAGATGAGTTGGTAAAGAAATTGAGGTTTTGCTTTTGGAATCTCTATCCTGTTCCAATGGTCTATATGCCATTCTTGTACCAATACCAGGCTGTTTTGATTATTGTAACTTTAAAATAAAACTTAAAGTCTGGGAGCATGATGTCTCCCTCTTTGTTTCTTTTGCTGTGGATTGTTTTGGCTATTCGTGGTCATTTGTGTTTCCATATGAATTTCTGTATTGTCATTTCCAGGTCTGAGAAGAATGCTGCTGGTAATTTAATGGGCATTGCATTAAATCTGTAGATTGCCTTGGGTAGGATGGACATCTTAACAATGTTGATTTTTCCAATCCATGAGCATGGAATATTTTTCCATCTGTTGGTGTCATCTTTGATTTCTTTGAGCAATGTTTTGTAGTTTTCATTGTAAAGGTCTTTGACTTCTCTGGTTAGGAAGATGCCAAGGTATTTCATTTTTTGTATGGCTATTGTGAATGGGACTGTGCTTTTTATTTGGATTTCTGTTTGTTTATTGTTGGTGTTTAGGAAAACGACTGACTTTTGCACATTTATTTTATACCCTGAGACTTTGCCAAAGTTCTTTATCAGTGCAAGGAGGTTTTTGACAGATTCTGTTGGGTTTTTGAGGTATAGAAACATGTCATCTGCAAAGAGGGATAACTTGACTTCCTCTTTTCCTATTTGGATACGCCTGATTTCCTTCTCTTGTCTGATTGCTCTAGCTAGGACTTCCAATACTATGTTGAATAAGAGGGATAAGAGTAGAGATTCTTGTCTTGTTCCTGTTTTTAAGGGAAATGGTTCCAATTTCTGTCTGTTTAGCAGTACATTCTCTGTGGGTTTCTTGTAGATGGCACTTACTATTTTGAGGTATGTTCCATCTATGCGTAGATGTTTGAAGATTTTTATCAAGAAGGGGTGCTAGATTTTATCAAAAGCTTTTTCTACATCTAATGATATAATCATGTGTTTTTTTGTTTTTACATCTGTTGGTGTATTTAATACACTTATGATCTTGCAGATGTTGAACCAGCCCTGCATCCCAGGGATGAAGCTTACTTGGTCATGTTGGATGATTTTTGAGATATGTTGTTGGTTCTGGTTTGCTTGAATCTTGTTGAGAATTTTAGCATCCATGTTCATCAAGGATATTGGCCTGTAGTTCTCTTTCTTGTTGGATCTTTACCCTGTTTGGGTATCAGAGTGATGTTAGTTTTATAAAATGATTGGGGAGAGTTCCATCTTTCTTGATTGCTTGGAATACTTTTTTTTCTTTTTTTAAGCGGAAGTCTCACTCCATCGCCAAGGCTGAGTGCAGTGGCATACTCACAGTCACCCAAGCATCCACTTGCTAGTCTCCAGTGATCCTTCCACCTCAGTCTTCCAAGCAGCTGGAACTACAGGTATGTGCTACCATGCTCGGCTAATGTTTGATTTATTGTGAAGACGAGGTTTCTCCAAGTTGCCCGGGCTGGTCTCAAACCTGCAGGTTCAGGCAATCCACTCACCTCAGGTTCCCAGCACGTTGGGATTATAGGCTGAGCCACTGAGTCCAGCCTGGAATACTTTTAATAGGATTGGTTTCTGCTCCTCCTTGTATGTTTTGTAGAATTCTCCTAGAAAGCCATCTGGTCCAGGATTTTTTTTTTGTAGGTAGTTTTCTTATGACATAGTTGATTTCCTGAGTTTTCTTTTTTTGTCTATTTATGGTCTCGATGTCTTCTTGTTTCAACCTGAAGAGGTTGTAAGATGTAAGAAAATACTCCATTTCGTTTAGGTTTTCACATTTGTTTCCATATAGATGTACATAATCTTTTGTATTTCTTTGGTGTCAGTTGTGATTTCATCTTTTGCATTTCTGATTGTGTTTATTTGCTTTTTCTCTCTTTTTCTTGGTCAGTCTAGCTAGGGGTCCATCAATCTTGTTTATCCTTTCAAAGAACCAACTTTTGGTTTCATTGATTTTTTTGTATTATACTTTTGTCTTCTATGTCTCAAATTTGGGCTTTTATTTTGGTGACCTGTATTCTTCCGCTGTAGTTAGGATTTTGGTGGTCTTGCTTTTCCAGCTTCCTTGGGAGATTTGTTAGTCTGTTAACTTGCGATCTTTCCATTTTCTTCATGTGTATTCATAGAGATATGAATTCCCTTCTGAGTTTTCATGGCATCCCAGAGATTTTGGTAAGATGTTTCTTCATTTTCATTTGTTTCCAGGTATCTTTTAATCTCTGCTTTATTGCCATGTTGACCCAGGAGTTGTTTAGCATCCTACTGTTTAGTGTCCATGTCTTTGTGGGTTTTGGGGGATCTTTGTTGGTGTTGATATTTATTTTTATTCCACTGTGGTCTAAGAGGGTACATGGCAGAATTTCAGTCTTATGGGATTTATGATTGATTTACAGCTGTGGATGTGGTCAATCTTAGAGTAAGTTCCATGTGATGATGAGTAGAATGTATATTCCATGGATGTTGGGTAAAGTGTTCTGTAGGTATCAATTAAGTCCATTTGGTCAAGTGTCATGTTGAGGTTCTGGATCTCCTTGTTAACTTTTTGTCTTGATGATCTGTCTAGGGTTGTTAGTGGGGTGTTTAAGCTATAATAGTGTTAGAGTCAATATCTTTTTTTAGTGTACCTAGAAGTTGCTTTATGAAAGTTGGTGCTCATATGTTGGGTGCATATATGTTTAGGATGGATATTTCTTGTTGACAGATTGAACCTTTTATCATGATGAAGTAGTGGCTTTCCTTATCTTTTTAAATTTTTGATAACTTAAAGGGTATTTTGCCTGATATTAAGATTGCAGCTCCTACTTTCATTTGTGTTCTGTTCACCTGAAATTTTGTTTTCCATCCTCTTACTTTGAGTCTGCAAGTGTCCTTTCTGGTAAGCTGAATCTCTTGGAGACAATATATTGTTGCCTCATGATATTTTGTCCAATTTGCCATTCTATGCCTTTTCAGTTGTGCATTTAGACCATTCACATTCAGGCTAATTAATGAGATGTGAGAGTTTATCCCTGTCTTAGGTTCTTTTAGAGTTTGCTGTTGTTGCTGCTGTTTGCTTGTTTATTTGTTTGTTGTCTTTCTTTTGAATTTTGGGTTGATTCATGTGTGTTTCAATCTTTTTCCTGCATTCTTGTGAAGGGCATTATTGTTCTTTTTTTCCTTTATTCTGTGTTTAATACTTTCTTAAGTGTTTCTTGTAGAACTGGTCTGGAGGCAGCTTATCTCTTAGGGATTGAATGTCTGGGAAGGATTTTAATTATCCATCATTGATGAAACTTAGTTTAGCTGGGTAGATAATTCTTGGTTGAAATTGTTTATCTTTGAGAACTTTGAAATTGTACTCCAAGCTCTCCCAGACTGAAGTGTTTCTATAGATAAGTCTGCTGCTATTCTAATTGGTCTTCCCTGGTAGGCAGTGAAAAGAAGGCAAAGAAAACTATTGGTAATAGACTAGAGCAACTGAGAGAAAGTCTGTGATATTCCACATTTATTCACTCATTCATTCATCACACAAACATTTATTGAAAGCCTGTTTTGTCCCAGGTTAGAGATGGCATATAACAAAGTGTTCAACTTTCTTTACACCAAATATCAAATCCCAGACATTAAAAAAAAATTACTTTGATATAAAAACATTCTTGAAGCCGGGCTCGGTGACTCAGCCTGTAATCCTGCGCCTTTGGGAGGCTGAGGTGAGTGGATTGCCTGAGCCCGCGGGTTCGAGACCCGCCTGGACAGCAAGACCTCATCTCTATAATAAATCAAAAAATTAGCCAGGCGTGGTAGTGCACGCCTGTAGTTCCAGCTACACGGAAGGCTGAGGCGGAAGAATCGCTGGAGCCCAGCAGGTCGAGGCTGCGGTGGCCGGGAGCAGCCACTGCACTCCAGTCTGGGCGACAGAGTGAGACTCCAACTCAATAAATAAATAAATAAAAATAAATAAATTAATAAATAAAATAAAAACATTCTTGATATAACTATATAGCACATTGTGGTGCTTAAGAGCCCTGAGACTGGGGCCTCCCTGCAAGTCCTGGAATCCCAGCTGGGTGGAGACACATGGCATACCATCTCCCTGTGTTGACAAAGGCTACCTATTCTGTAAAATTGAGATATTAGTACTTTCCTCTAGAATTCTTGTAAGGATTAAAGGCTCATACACACAAAGCATCTAGAATAGTGTCTACCACATAAAATGTGTTATATGAGAGCTAGCTATTATTAATATACTAATAATTATTAAACAATGGCCAGAATAGTTAATTGAAGTTATCCAGTAGATTTTGATAAAATTTTAGATTTATTTTCTGTACTGCCTAGACATCTTCAAAATATCAGCCATTTATGTATGTGTGTATTATATAGCCATTAAGAACCAACAACTCTCTACTTATGAATGTTTGTTTCCTTTTGTTAAATGATTACCATGACAAAGAGCTGTTTTCTGTTTTTGAAAAACCAACTCCATTCCAGAAGTTACCATAAAAGAGAGGAAAATCTGATAGGCAGAAAACCATTGCACTCCTGAATGGATGATTCAGAGGGAAGGAAAGCAGATGCTTCTGTTTCAAAATAGGTTGATATGAATTAATTACTGCCTGAAATCACATTGGCAGGTCAATGGGCTCAGGAGTCAGAGGCACTAGAGATCATGTTTCTAATGTGAATGTATGAGCCACTCACAACACTAATTAAAGACTGTTCCTAGTTGGTTTTATTATGTCCAACAGCAGCATCATGAAAGTTTCTATAGATTAGAAAGATACGGTAGAGAATTTTGGTCATTTCAGGTAGTCAGAGAATACCTTTCAGAGATAGGATTTGAAGAGGTAGCTGAATAAAAGCCAACCATGAAAGAGCTAAGAGTGTTCTAGATAGAAGGAACAACCAGAGCATAAGCTTTACAATGGGCACCAGTTTGATATGTTTGAAGGACAGAAAATAAAGCAGTCAAGTGAAAGTAGAGTACCATGAAGTAACAGAAGTAGGTAATGACCAGATGAGACACAATCATCATGGTAAGGAGTTTGGGTTTCATTCATTTTTCTGGGGATAGATTATCTTTTTGTTTATTTATGTTTTTAAGAACATTAATAAGATTGGAAATCGTTGCATGTTTATAAGTCTCATACATTTCCTCTATGTGCTTCCTGTTCATTCTCATTCATTCTCATTCATTTTGTGATTGGGTTACCTTGTGCTTATTGACCTGTAACAATTTTTATTCATCAATGGATATTAACCTATTGACATGTATAAGCATTAGAAGTATTTCCTCCCAATTTATTTTATTTTTTAAAAATGTAAATTATTGATAGTCTTTTACTATAGAAAAGTTTAGATCTATTATGTAGTCAAATTTGTCCACCTTGTCCCTTTAGAGAAACTCTTGCAGTTTTTAGTATAACACTAACACAATTGGTGGTAAGTAAACATCTTTGTTCTTGAACTCAATGGGAAATATTTCAACATTAGGTATCTTTGCTTGATTTTTTAAATAGATATTCATATTCTTAAGATTAAGAAAGTTTTCTTCAATTCTTACTTGCCAGAAGCTAGGAATTTATTTGTGGGGGAGGGGGGAATCTATAGGAGCTATGGGGTTGTTTGAAAAAGATAAATGAAACTGGGCGTAGTGGTTAACAGCTGTAATCCCAGCACTTAAGGAAGTCAAGGCTGGAGGATCTCCTAAGTCCAAGAGTCCGTGACCAGCTTGGACAGCATAATGAGATTTTGGCTCTACAGAAATAAATAAACAAATAAAAAGTAACATGGTCTGACATTTTTAAGTAGGATCTTCCTGTTAGAGGTGGCAAGAGGCAGGCAAGGACAGAAGCTCTGAGACCAGCTGCAGAGGCTATAATTGTAATCTGATCAAAAGTTGATGGTGGCTTAAACATGATGATAAGAAGTGGTGTTCTGGATATATTTTGAAGGTAGAGCCAGTAGGGTTTGCTGAGGGAACAAGAGGAGTAAGGGTTTTTGAAGGATGTGTTGCCATTTACTAATTTACTAATGGGGGAAAACTGTGAGAGGAACAAGTCTGGAAAAGAAAATCAGAAGTTTGGTTCTCCCACTTTAAAGTAAATATGAGAGATTACCCACCAAAGGACTGGTAATTTCCTCTAAAGAGGGACATGGGTGAAGATAAAGTCATCTTCCGTGTGTCAAGTACGATGTACTCAGGACGGTGCTAGTGATGGGGATTGTAGTAAGTGGACAGACACCTCAGTGCATGGACATTGCTCTTAAGGACAATTTGTGAAGAGGCTTGATGCAAACAAATGAAATAGAAAGAACATCAAGTCAAAGACCAGGTTGTAGAATGCAGATCTCAAGTCCCACAGGATAACAGCAGAGGGAAATATCAGCGTGGTCTGGAGTAATCAAAGAAGGCTTCTAGAAAGCAATGGCACAGGAGCCATAACACAGGATGGGGAAGACTTAGACAAAGAGGAAAAGGGGTGAAATTGTGGGAATAAGCAGGTGCCATTCAGGATTGCTTGAGCCATTCAGGTCTATGCCTGGATGGAAGAGTTGTTGGGAGGATTTTTAAAGAATTGGTTCAAACAAACAAACAAAATAACTGGTTCCTGGTGCATAGTAGGCACTTGATAAAGGATAGCCAATAATATTTCTCATATGAGGGAATACATGGGGATAAAACTGTATGTAAAACTCTTCTGAATCCAGCTCAATCTTCCATGTCAACCCATCTTCTACTCTTTTGTTACCCTTTGCCCTTTCTCCTTTACTAGATTATCTTCTAACATTTCTAGTAGAACACTTTCAAATATGACTCCCTAAGTTGTTTGAGAGGGGAAAAAGGAATTGGGCTATTGGGTCATGATATCTCAGCATGTCCATCTAGGTTTATGAGTTTTTTAATCATCTCATTTATGTAGATACTACAAAGGTCCAGAAGGGGGCAATGTGACACTTGGACTTCAGGATTTTCTTTCCCCCCCCATAAAGGTTTTGGAATTCACCACATATTGTTAAATCTAGGATCTCAGAAGGACATTGCTGGAATGATCTGTAAACGTCATGGGATCCAACACTCTCACTTGCCAGTAAAGACACTGAAGCCCAGAGAGGGAAAGGGACTGACTCAAGGTCACAAAGACATTTAGTGGGAAAGCCAAGACCTTAACCTAGTTCTGACTCTAAGTCAGTATTACTCCATGACCTCACTTGGTTTTCTATTTGAAATCTCCCTTAAAAGCAGAGTTTCTCAAACTTGTGTCATGTACTGATAACTTTTAAAGGAATACAATTTCCATAACTCCCGCCTGAGTCTTAAGTTCTTTCATTATAAATAAATATAAACAAAAATTTTACATTAGAGATACTAAAAAATGTACAAATATAAAACTCCATTTACATTTATTTTCTTTAAAGTTTGTATACAACTGCAACGCAAAATAGATTTTATCAAGCTAAGTAAAAACAATTTCAAACCAATAAATTCAGATTAACAGTGTTACTTCAAAAGGATGGGTGGTATTGTTTTGTTGAAATTAATTTTTTACTCATAAGTGAATGTAATACTTTTAAAAACAATGACGTACTTATTTGTATCACCTTAATTTCTTTCACATGACCAGGTCTCAATAAAGACTTGGGTATTTAATTTGCATGAAGGTATAAATAACTTGAAATATTTTGAAGAATTAGAAAATCAAAATCTGAAGTCTCTGCAACTGGTATTCTATTACCGGCCCACTATATTTCATATCTACCTGACCTCTATATCCATCTCTAACTACATAGATAGAAATAGATAAGATGGATGAAGATAAAGATAGAGCACTATCTGTCTTTACCTCTGTCTCTATCTCTATATCTCTATCAATCTATCTATAGATATCTGTGTATATCTACCTATTATCTATCTTTACCTATAAGTATATACATTTTAAATTATAATTATAAAACTAATTATACATGTAATAAAACATTTAGGCTGAGTGTGGTAACTCAACACCTGTAATTCCAGCACTTTAGGAGGCTGAGATGGGAGGATTGCTTGAACCCAGGAATTAAATAACAGCCTAGGCAACATAGTGAGAACCCGACTCTACAAAAAAAAAAAAAATTAACAGGGCATCTGGCCATAGTCTGTTTTGACACCCAATAGTGACTCCAGCATTTCTAAATGGGTAGGTCTTGGGATAATAATATTACACTAGGAGAGCCATAAGCCTCTGTGTTTGCATAACACTTTATACTAATTTAAGATAATATTATTATCTACATCAAAGAATGAGGTCTGATGGAGAATTTGCAATGATAGGAAAGTGAAAGCCCATGGAAGCCATCTCTTGGTTCAGCTGCCGTAAGCATCATCTATTGACTCATTCATTTTTTTGCTAGTGATTTGAAATTCTATCTCTATTACTATTAAAATTTCATATCTGTGAAGATTTTAAATTTTTTATTCTTTACCTGTTAATTCAGATTGTTATTGCATATCTGTTCACCTTTTTTGTACTTAACATATTTTTTGTCCCTTCAACTACCAGCCCTCCACAACTGCTACCTCTTACCTCCCACCGCTGCGTAAATATTTGCGAATTCTCAGATGTGTTGCTACTTCTGTGGGAAGGGATCACTTATGAGATATGGGAAGCTCTTACCAAAAGTTCCAAAACCATTTGAACTTTTTTATGACGATGAAAGTAAGAGCTTTTGTTCCACAACACTCTTTTCCTTATCCATGACCATAGCCTTGCAACCTGCTGCCATGATAGACTTTTTTGAGTTTTGCTAAAATAGAAAAGGTTTTTCTAACATCCCCTAATGCCATCACTCAAGTGTTATTCCCTGCTTCTGAGTGAGCACACTGCATCACAACTGAAGAAAGTTATAAGGCAGCAGAAGAGCAGTTTTGGCTTTGACTTGCGAATATTTTTAAGGCCCTAAAAACAAACCGTGAGCTGCAAATAGGCATGAGTGTTCCCACACTATTTCCTAAGTTAGTTATTTCTGAGAGAGGAAAAATACATTTTGTTTTTCTGCTCAGGGCCACTTGCTCGTGATTCAATACAGGATTCCATTCAGTATCTTAATGCTGTTCCTTGTTTGTTTGGAGACAAGACTAATCTCTCAGAGAAGATGGACTGTTATGTTTTGTAAATGAGTTGTAAGTGAGATTAAAATTTTTATGGGGAAGGTCTGAGTTTCTGCATGTCTCCATGACTCCATGCGTGACTCTCTTCCTAATGTGCTTGAAATTCCTAGTTTCATATGTTGTAAGATTTACTTAAATACACAGTCTTCACCTTCATGAAGCTGAGTCAAGAAATCAAGAGCAGCTTTCTTAACTTCAGTTGGCCTTAGCTTTGTTTTTGTATCTGTGAAAAGGGAATAATAATACTTCACTTTAGAGGGTTATCATATCATTTATTCATTCGCTCATTCAGTCAGTCAGGAATGCATTCAACAAGTACTGTTGTCTGTTATAAAATGCATGGCATTTTAAAATTACAAATATATTTTTTGATGTAGCAAATGTTTAGCAATTGCTTTTTAAATTATATTACATAAATTTTTAAATAGACACAAAAATAGTGAAAAGGCATTGTAAACATCCATGTGCTCCTCACCGTTTCAAAAATTACCAGTTAATCACCAGCCAATCATGTTTCATTTAAATCTCCATCACTCCTTCCATTCCTGATTATTTTGAAGCAAGTTTCAGATGTATCATTTCATCTAAAAATCATTTTTAAAGATTAGTATTTAAGTCCATTCAAAACTTAAATATTTTAAAACATTTTAAACTGCATTTCTAATTTATTTCCTTTCCTTTTAAAGAATTTTATTTGATAACAAAAATACTTCCAAAATACTAGTAATTCTTATGAATATAGTGATTTAAACTCTATACAGAGTAAATCTTAAACTCTTTTTAAAAAAAATTTCAGTGCCATTTGAGAACAATAACATTTCAATTTAAAATCACAAATTTAAATCAATTATTCATTTTAAGTTAAAAAAACAAAACTATTTTGTTACTTTAGTATGCCAGATTCTCTTCATATAACAAGTATATTGAAATGCCAATATAATACAAGCTCATCAAAACAAAAATACTAGTACTGTGGAATTTGAGTCTCCTAAACATTTCTGTTTTGGGGGGGTTTTTTTTTGAGTTGGAGTCTCACTCTGTTGCCCAGACTGGAGTGCAGTGGCTGCTCCCGGCCACCACAGCTCGACCTGCTGGGTTCCGGCGATCCTTCCGCCTCAGCCTTCCTAGTAGCCAGAATTACAGGCACGCGCTACCACGCCCGGCTGACTTTTTGATTTATTGTAGAGATGAGGTCTTTGCCCAGGCGGGTCTCGAACCCGCGGGCTCAGGCAATCCACTCACCTCAGCCTCCCAAAGGCACGGGATTACAGGCTGAGCCACCGAGCCCAGCTAACATTTCTGTTTTTAACACTAAATCTTCCCAAGGTTAAGAGATACTGAATCACTAAGAAATTACTATGTCATGCCAGACCCCATAGATGTGGGTAGCTCCTACTTCATCTGATGCATGTGGATTAAATTCAACTATCCGTCTTTGTTTCATTCTATACTGAATTGTTTTCATAGTCTTCCTGCTGAAATCCAATTTTTTACAGATATGTAATTGATGGTTGAATACTTTGTAGCTTTGTCTACCTCAGATTAGAGGTGTAAGAAAAATGCCAGTCATAAAAAGATATTCGGGAAGAAGGAATTAGAGGGCTAAATAAACTTTAGGAAAGCTGAATTAAACAGACGTTTGTGTGTTTTAAAAACTACAAGACTGTAAGGTATTAATGCAAATATCTAAGAGGTGTATAGTATGCAGCAGTCCCAGATGTATTTGCCTATGGACCCATGAACTGTTCCCTCCCCTCTTTTGGGGGGCGGGGTGGGGGGGATTTTTTTTTGAGTTGAAGTATCACTCTGTTGCCCAGGTTGGAGTGCCCTGGCACACTCATGGCACTCCGGTGTTGACCTTCTGGGCCACAGTGATTCTTCCACCCCAGCCTTCCAAGTAGCCAGAACTACAGGCACACGCTACCACGCTGGCTAATTTTTTTAAATTTATTGTAGAGATGAGGGTTCGCCATGTTGCCGGGGCTGGTCTCGAACCCGCGGTCTCAGGCAATCCAGGCTCAGGCAGTCCACCCGCCTCGGCCTCCCAAAGTGCTGGGATTACAGGTTGAGCCACCCAGCCTGAACTGGGGGGGTGATTTTCCTATGAAACCTATGGGAGCAAATTGGCAACCCGAGGCCAAATCTGATCTGACAATTCAGTCTTACTTGGCCAGTGTTTTTAAAATAATTAATCCATTCTTTAAAAATTTAGAGAATTGGCCAGGGGCGGTGGCTCAAGTCTGTATTCCAGCACTTTGGGAGGCCAAGGCGAGTGGATTGCCTGAGCCCATGGTTTGGCAACTTAGCTTGACAATCTGAGCTTGCGGGTTCGGCAACTTGGTTAGACCTCCTCTCTAAAACAAATCAAAAATTAGCCGGGTGTGGTAGCAGTACCTGTAGTTCCAGCTACTTGGAAAACTGAGGCAGAAGTTTCCCCAGAGCCCAGCAGTTCGAGGCTATGGTGGTCATGAGCATGCCACTGCACCTCAGACTGAGCAACTCAAAAAATAAAATAAAATAAATAAATATATATATATATATATATATATATATTAGAGAATTGCCAGGCATTGTGGTGCACACCTGTAATTCCAACTACACAGGAGGTTGAGGTCAGAGAATCAATTGAGGCCAGGAGTTCAAGATCAGCCTGGGCAACATAGTGAGGCCCAGTTCTAAAAACTAATAAACAAAACTTCCCCCCAAAATAAAAAATTCATGGCACAAAAATTCCAAGTTCACTCAAATATTCTTGAAGAGATGTATTTTGAGCCAAATGTGAGTGACCAGGCCTGAGACATAGGCCCAAGAAGTCTTGAGAGCATGTGTCTGGGGTGGTTGAATTGCATTTGGTTATATACATTTTAAAGAAGCAGAAGTTGCCGGGCTCGGTGGCTCAGCCTGTAATCCCACGCCTTTGGGAGGCTGAGGTGAGTGGATTGCCTGAGCCCGCGGGTTCGAGACCCGCCCGGGCAGGCGAGACCTCATCTCTACAATAAATCAAAAAATAACCGGGCGTGGTAGCGAGCGCCTGTAATTCCGGTTACTCGGAAGGCTGAGGCAGAAGGATCACCGGAGCCCAGCAGGTCGAGGCTGCGGTGGCCAGGAGCGGCCACTGCACTCCAGTCTGGGCAACCGAGTGAGACTCCAACTCAAAAAAATAAAAATAAAAAAAAAGAAGCAGAAGTTACAAAAAAAGAAAAACCATAAATCAATACATGTGAGATTTACATTTGTTCAGCCCAAAAAGGTGGGACATCTCCAAGAGGGAGCTTACAGGTTGAAGGTGATTAAATATTTCCTGACTCACAATTTGTAGATCCTATCTAAGAAATTTTAGAAATCAGTAGAGGAGATGTCTTGTTGAGATAAGAGGGGTGGAAAAAAATTCAGATTTTTTATTATGCAGATGAAGACCTATAGGTGGTAGACTTCAGAGAGACTAGGTGAAGTTCTTAAAAGGTACCTGGAGTCTGGGAGTGCGCAAGAGACAGCATTGCAGGGTCATAAAATAATTTGATTTCCTTCTTCACCTGTTGTGTGATGTTATGCCAGAGTCAGGTTAGAAAACAAACTTCATTATGTAGGGTATTAGAGTAATAAAACCCTATCTGATAAGTCCTTATCAGGCGTGACTCCTCAAGCCTCTTAGTTAGGAATTTAGACAAGAGACAAAGGTCAGAGTGTAGTCCTCAAAATCGAGAGAGAGTTTATAAAAAATTCTCAATTGCTCATTTCTTTTCAAGAACTAAAAGGTCTAGCAAAAGTAAGCTGGCATTCTAGCATGGCTACCCTGGCTGGAGCTGAGCAAGGTTTGCCTCATCATGTGAGGCGTAGGCACTGCACTAGATCACCAACATGGAACCCCTGCTTTGTCTTCCTAGGCATTTGAACCGTGGCCTTGATGGTCAAAGGAACCTCAAGTGTGGTAGAACTCGATATGGAAAGAACTGATGCAAACTCATCAGACTGGCTGGGTAGACTGGCCGCAGATGGTGAATGTGAGTGGTAAGGAGAGCCTGGGCCAAGTGACTGGGAATAGCAGTCTCAGAGATAAAATAGGGAAGAGGTGGTATCACAGAGCTGAGCTGCTATCCTGGGGCAGAGCCAGCCCACACTGATTTTCTGTTTGCTTCAGAATTTCCTCACTTCCCCCCACGGGGATCTTAACATGTTGCACGTTGAAAAATAAAGAGCTAAGACCAAGAGCAAAGATGGTGCAAATGATTTCTAAATGGTATAATAGACTTTCAAGTGAATTGAGTTTGCTAATTACTCCCCTGGGGATGTACCATGCCTGAAAAGGATTAAAATTGGGGGTTGGCTATCATTGAATCTTCTAGTCACACATAGAGAAAACCCAGCATTTCCTCTAAGCAAACCAGTGCCTTGCCTTGCCTTTCCAACCAATGAAGAGGTTGTCTAAAAGCCTTGCCCAGAAGCTTTGTGATTTAAACTCTGACAAAGAGAACAAAGACGAGATGGTTTCCAACGATATTATTTTCACAGTGGAATGCAAGTCAAGAAAATAAATTGCCAAGTAGGCCTTGTTTTCTTTAATCTTATTTAATGCATTGTTATGCAGCAACAGTAAGCTAATAATTAAGAACCAATCTGCCTCCTCCAGAAGCTTTGATCTACATTGTTGTGACTCCATGCTTTTTTATGGTTGGGTTTCTAAGCTCTCATTAATATCCATAAAAATTGGTCACAATCAAAAGCACAAAAGACAAAATGACAAAAACCCCATTTGCCCCTGAGAAAATGGGGAATTTCATCTGCAATTAAGTATGTCATAATTTCCTTATTTTCAACACGATGTACCTTGAAGTTTTGGGACATTACTAGAAAGTAGTCAAAATGTATATTATTCTAAGAAAAGTATCTAAAAAAAATCTGCAAAATAAAAGTGTTCACACACCCTTAGACACACACACACACACACACACACACACACACACACACACAAAATTGCGTCTACTTTTTATTCTATTGGAATAGTTTTCCCTCATTCATTACTATTTTTGAAGTTTCTAAGATTTGTTGGTGATTCAGGTACAAAAGAAACCATATGTTTTACTTATTGGGAGTACAATAGTGTGACTGGAAATTCTAATAATTAGATGTTGGGCTTTCTGAATTAAGTGCCTAGCTTTTTTGTCTTCTATATTGTTCACCTCCTCTGTATATTTTTTGAAAGGAGAGACCCTGGGAATCTTAGAATAAACTTAGTCCACATTTTGCCTCAGCAAAGCCATTTTTGCTTAGACTGACACACTTTGAATCTAGCACAGGTTAGACATAGATAGATAAATTTCCAATAGGTAGGTTTTAGGAAGCATTCAGACATTTTACTGCAGCCCAAGCTGGTAGCCTACCCTATCCCCTCAGCAAATCTCCATCAGATGCAAGACAAGGACAGCCTAACCTTTCAATTCACAGCTTAGCATTACTAAGGTAAAAAATCACCCCTTAGCTGGCCAAAGTCATAGAAATGATCATAAGATAAACTTTTTGCTAAGGAGCTTGTGGATTGGAAACACTGACAGGTCTCTTGCAGGAAAAAACCCTCCCCTTGTCTCCTCCTATCTAGCCCACCACTACAGCAGCAATCATGTCACTAACCCACCCACCTGTCTATCACCTGATGTCAGTAACTGCGCTTACCAGCCCCTTCATGATGACATGGAGCAGACCACCATTCAGTCACCTTAATGACCTTCCCCCATCAAAGGGAAGGATTAAAAGGACTCAACCATGAGCAACCAGCAGCCATTGCCTTGCTAAGCTATGGTGTGGCCATGTGCTCTTTGAGCTATGACCAGGCCATGTTTCCCGGCTTTGGCCCCCTCCCCTACTTTGTGCAAATGAATCTCCTCTTTTTTTCTCTCTCTCTAATTTACTTTCTAAATAAACTATATTTCCTAATCTAGCTTCTGTGCAATTCTTTGCATCTTTCACACAGCACCGGATCACACACCAGACACCCATACCCCCAGTGGGCCTGACCTAACATTCCGGAGGCCCCCTCTGGGAGTGTTACCTAACATTCTTTCACAGTTTTTTCAGTTGAATTCTCTAATTTTTCTAGAGAACTCTTTCTTGATATCTGAGTTGCCTATTTATGTAGTTTTTTTTTTTAGCATGTTGTTCTGGTTTTATGACTGCAATGCCTTATCTTTTTGTCTTCTGCGTCATTGTGGCTTTCTGTTTTCTTCAAATTTATTTTGGTTGTGGTGGTTGCTGTTTTAGTGAAGTATGGTTTCTCTCTCTCTTTTTTTTTTGAATTGGAGTCTCACTCTTATCACCTAGGCTGGAGTGCAGTGACATGCTCACGGCCACCGCAGTCTTGACCTGCTGGGATCAGGCAATCTTTCCACCTCGGCCTTCCAAGTAGCTGGAACTATAGATGCACGCCACCATGCCTGGCTAGTTTTTGTGATTTATTGTAGAGGCTGTTAAACCCAAAATTCAAAATCCGAGAGACCACCAAAGAGCCAGCTCTGATGCAAACACACAAGGGTCTTTATTCAGGCTTGAGTCTGGGCTCACATATGAAGCCGGCTGTGGCTTCAGGAACGAGAGCCTCGATCCAGTATGGCAAGCAGTGTTTTATACACCATTACAGAGGGAGGGGAAAGAACTTTAAACTTGGTTTTACATGATTGGGTAATTTCTCCTAATGGGTACGGGAACACTTGGTATTGGTAGGTGCCTTTCGTGGGCTTCAACCTGACTGCCCGTGATTGACAGAAACCCACTTAACGGGCAGAGTGGAATGTCAGATAAGTTAGGTTCATACAGTCACTGTGTATAAATTAACTTGAGCAAGCAGGCAGGCAGGTTACTAGCGCCTCCAAGTCTGCTGCAAAGGAATGTCTGAAAGGGGCTTATCGCTTTAACATTTACATCCCGTTGTAAAAGCAGAAGTCAGCATGGCAATTGGGACTAACAATGCTTAACCCAAGAGTTCTAAATACAAACACTACTTACGACATTATATAACTACACAATCAGTCGCTACCCAGCACCCGACATATGCCTAATTCTACGGGGTCTGAGTAGGATTTAAAGTACTAAGATTTCATAAAGTACAATGAACATGAGGTAGGAATACACAAAATATATAGTAAACATGAGGTAACTAAGATTTCATAAAGTACAATGAACATGAGGTAGGGATATATAAAATATAGTGAACTAAACACTACTTTTACAGCAAGTATGGCTTTTTAAGTTTCTTGGTTTCTTGGGTCTCTCAGAGGCGAGATCTCACGAAGTTTCCCAGGCTGGTCTCAAAACCCCAGGCTCAGGCAGTCCTCACCTTGGCCTCCCAAAGTGCTGGGATTACAGGCTGAACCACCACACCCAACCAAGTATGGTTTATTTTTTCATTTTGGAACCTTTTCTCATGTGTCTGATGCCTCTACTGTAACTCCTTCTAAGAAGACAACCCTAAAATCTGATTGGAATCTCCTTGAGTATGCATGAAACTGCCACCTGGAGGATTGTGTGATACATGGCCAAGGGATTTTTTTGTTGGAGGTTTCAGGCCTTTTCTCTTGAGATAGTTAGTCTTATCCAAAAGAGGAACCCACTGGAGATTTATATACTTGTCTCCCTCCATTCTGGAAACTCAGAGTACAGGGAGAAAGGGAATGGGGAAGGGGGTCCATAACTCAGTTTCACCTGATCTTCTCTCCTGTGCCTTGTGTTCCTGAGATGGGGATGGGGTAGAGAAAATAACAACCTGGCTTTGAAGAGGGTAAGGATAAGGGCTCTCACAGTTTTACAGTCAAACAATCCTCATGTTTTGGGTACTGCTTTATTCCTCCAAACTTTGAGAGGCTTGGTCTCTTATAGTGTGAAATATTTTGAATGCTTGGAAAGGTGAGTCTCATTGGCATACCCTTGTGCCGGAATTTAGGTTGCAGTTTTCTGCTGTGTCTTTGCCAAGTGGCTTACCATGCCTCAATTTTCTTTCCATCTCCCCAAAAATGTGTTGGCATTTTATATCTGCTGCTATCTCCTCTCTAATTCTCTTTATCCTTGTGAACTTAAGAGAAGGGACCTCCCTTCCAAAAAAACCAATTCGTTTTGGGAAAGTGAGCCCCTTATAGTACAGGGTTCCCATTCTAGGTAAGTGTTCTAGGAATCCATCAGCATCAGCATACCAGCTAGCATTGTTATGAGAGGCTGCGTTTGGCTTCAGTGACTTTTTTTTGAGATTCTTTCAGCACATTCACCCATTTTATGAAGGGTGATTTATGAGCGCACCTGCCCACACTGCACTGAGTGTTCAGCAGTTTTAACCAAAAACAGCTTGACCCCAGTACTCCACCATCCCTATTCACCAAATCTTGCCCTGACTCTTTTTGTTTCCCCATGAAAAAAAAAGTCCTCAAAGGGAAATGTTTTGCTGATGTGGAAGAAGTGAAACAAAAAAACGGCAGAAGCACTACAAGCATCAAAATTGGTGTGTTTAAAAGCTGTTTTGAACAGTTTAAAAAGTCTCTATAGATGTATTGCATCAAATGGAGAGTACTTTAAAAGTCTGCAGTTTAAATATGTAAGAATAAATACACATTTTTTTATGAATAAATTCTAAAGGTTTTTGGTTCCCCCCTCATATATCTTTCCTCCTCTTCTTTCGTCACTTTGAGAATTTTTAGAAGTAAGTTGAAATAAATGAAAGCATTGCATTCGCTATTTTTAGCCAGAAATCCCTAATTGCCTTTTGATTTTAAAAGCAACCTCTTAGATATCAGAGTTAGGTATGGTAATTTCCCTGTATATTCAAAAGTAAAGCAAACTTACTATACACTAACTACATAAGGTAGTAACACATTACATCTTTTCTTTTCTTTTTTTTTACATATAATTGTCTTCTTTAAAGATAAATGCATGCACATGGAAAAATATAAATTATCTAAAAAAAGAAGTAGTAAAAAGTATACCTTTTTCTCACTCCAATTTTCAGTCCAACAATTCTCCTCCCTAGATGTAATAATGATACCTGCTTCTTAGGTACAGCTTTTTTACACTTCTAATATCTCTTTATACAAACTCTTCCTACCTCTTTACAGTATATCTTGCAACTCATTCTTTTTTACAGATGCATAGTAGTCCATTTTATGTACATATGTGTGTGTGGTAATTTATTTCGTCATTTCCCTACTCATGGGCATTTAAACAATTTCTTGTTATTAGCAAAACAATGCAATTTTGAATATCTATCCATCTTTATGTCAGAAACACATATGTCTTTGTGCATATGTATGAAAGATAAATCGTAGAAGTGGAATTGTTGAGGCAAGGGACACAAACTTGTAGTTTAATAACTATAGCCAAATTGCCCTTCAAACCATTGTGCCAATTCACACTTTCAGTAATAATCAATGAGAGTGTCTGTTTTCTCACACCAATCTCTCACCAATGCATTATCAAAAATTTTTTGATAATGTGAAAAAAAAATTTTTCAAATTGTATCCAACTTTATTAAAGATACTTTTCATAAACAATCATGGTATTTCAGGCAGGACATGGGCAGATAATGTTTAACAGTATACAACAACTTTCAAACTCCCTTCTTTAATGGACTACCAAAATCAGAAAGCTACTAGAAAAACCCAATGAAGTCTTCATTTGATGCTCTGAACAGGGAAGAAGTGTAGAGTGAGGGTTGACATTTCACATTTTGCATGTTGTTTGACAACTTTTCACAAGCCGACCCTGACTTTCAAGAAATGAAATGAAAATGACAGAATTTGTCTGAAGATCCACAATCTATTAAAAAAAACTGCTGCTTTTATGAGGAGTGCCATCTCAGTGGCATCACTGACATACTGGTAGCCAATTATTGGGGATCAGGTCCCAACAGATGTCTGGGTTTAAGGGAGTTAAGACTATGCTGAAGGCAGAAAGGGAGAAGAGGGTATAAAAAATGAATGTTTTGGCCGGGCTCGGTGGCTCAGCCTGTAATCCCAGCACTTTAGGAGGCCGAGGTGAGTGGATTGCCTGAGCCCGCAGGTTCGAGACCCGCCTGGGCAACTTGGCGAGACCTCATCTCTACAATAAATCAAAAATTAGCCGGGCATGGTAGCGCGTGCCTGTAGTTTCAGCTGCTTGGAAGGCTGAGGCAGAAGGATCGCCGGAGCCCAGCAGGTCGAGGCTGGGGTGCCCAGGAACGGCCACTGCACTCCAGTCTGGGCAACAGAGTGAGACTCCAACTCAAAAAAAAAAAAAAAAAAAAATGAATGTTTTTCCACACCACAAGGTGTTTGTACCAAGGTGGCTATGTGTGTCAACGTCGGGGAATCCCTCCTCCTGGAAGCCAAGAGGAAGTCTCTTAAAACTAGAAGCGAAAGGTGTTTTCCCCACATCAATTCAACTTTGGAGACATTCTATTAGTGACATATGCCCCTTTCCCCAAAAACAACAACGAAGTGCTATGTGTGCTAACAACATAGCTTAAAAAAAAAAATTCTGCATTTTTATAAAACTTGATAAAAAATAGTATTTCAAACTGTACAGTCACCAGAAGTACACAGTTATCAAAACTGCACACATTTCACTTGGCATCTCCAGCACCTTCAGCTTTCTGTGCCTGGTCTGTTTGGCATCTCCATTTTCTGCAGGGTTATTCCCCTCCTTGCCAGCATCGGCTTTTCCCTTTTTCCCTCTGGGTACCTTCTCTCCCTTCTTAGCTGGGGCCTTCTTAGGCTTGGGCTCTGGCTTTGGAGGAGCAGGTTTAGCAGACAACCTTGCAGATCTTCTCTGGGGTTCGTCCTTCACCCTGGCTTTATCTCCTTTAGCATCCCCTTCAGCCTTTCTCTTGGGCACAGTGGTGATGGCAGCGGAACTAAGGCGCTGGACGCAGGGATGGAGCAGCGCGCCGGCTTTGGTCAGTAAGGGGGGTCGTTCTTGCCTCTTCTTCTTCACACTGCTCCGAAAATTTTTTTAATATACAAAAAAATCTATTTTACTGTAGCTTTTGTGGATGTTCCTTTGGTTTTAAGTGAAGTTGAGCATCTTTTTACATAGTATAGAACCATTTATATTTTCTGTGAAATGTCTATTCATGTTCTTTATCAGTTTTCTTTCTTTGGATATATTGGTATTTTTCCTTATCAATTTGTAAAATTCTTTCTTTATTTAGCAAATTAGCCCTTTGTCTATTATATATGTTGGAAAATCTTCCCTACCACTTTATCATTTGATTTTTGTCTATCTATTAATGATACTATTTGGCAAACAGAAAGTTACAGTTTTATGTAGTCAAAATTTAATGTTTTCTTTTATGAACTTTTCTGAGATTATAAAATAAAAGTCTGGGTTTTTTCTAGTATTTTATGATTTTATTTATTTTACATTTACTTAGGTGATTTATTTAGAATTTACTTCAGAGTAGTAGTAAAGTTCAATTTCCTCCCTCCCCCACAAGTGGGCTTGTTAACTGTTTCAAATTGCAATTTATCCTCAGTACAAACAACAGAAACATTTACAAAAGTGTACAAATCTCTTTATCTGATCTAAGTGGAAGATTAACTGTCTTGCTGGCCATTAAAGGCAAGACAATTGGTTCAAGACCATTTTGCAAGCAATTTAATTTGTGGGTGTAGAGTATGTAATTCAAGACAGAACCTGTCCACACTTGACAATTGTGTCTGATCCCTCCCTCTAGGTCAAATTGGGAGGGGAGGAAGAGGAATCCTGGGAGACACCTGTAGTCTCAAATCCCAGGGTCTGAATGGAGTTCAAAGTATAGAGCCCAAATCAGGTGAGGTGGGGAACCAGCAAGTGTAAAACAAATCCTGGACCATCACTTGGACAGGAGGTGATAGGGAGCAGGTGCAGAAGAAAACCTGAGTCCTGAGTGCTTGGGAAGAGCTGATCCTTTGAAAGGGGCAGGGTTGGGGGAAATGTGCATTTCTAAGGAGGTCCTGTTGAAATTTTCAGTGGAACTTTGGACTAAACTTTCACCTCCGCAAAAGGTCAAGCTAGGGACCCTAATAGCTAGTAAAGAGTAGCCCAGGCCTTAGAAATGTGGACTGAAGTAAGCTTTCTGATATAATTCAAGTAAATGCTGGAATAGCATTTTTACTTTAAAAATAAAAATATCCGTTTCTGGATAAATTGGTAGGTTAGTCCATTCCTTTTCAACACGTTTTTATCAAGTAGATACCAGGCTCTGTGCAGAACTCCAGGAGACGAGAGAAAAATAAAATGCAGATTCCTGCCCTCCAGGTGCATGTCTAGTTGGAGTACAATTCGCTCAGTGATGAGGATAGCACAACGATGAGGCACTGGAGAACACACGGAGCCAAAAAGGTCTTCGTAGAGTCTGCTAGAACATGAGGTGATGAAGTACTGCATCTTGTCAAAAAAATTTTTTTTCTTTTTGATTTGAAAGCTCACTCTGTCGCTCAGGTTGGAGTGCCATGGTGTGATCACCGCTTGCCACAGCCTCAATCTCCTGAACTCAGGCAATCCTTCCACCTCAGTTTCCTGAGTGTCTGGGACTACAAGCATGTGCCTCCACATCCAGCTAATTTTTTTTTTTAAACTTTTTGTAAAGATGAGGACTCACTGTATTGCTTAGGCTGGTTTTGAGCTCCTGGGCTCAAGCGATCCTCCCTCCTTTGCCTCCCAAAGTGCTTGGATTACAGGTATAAGCCACTGCTCCTGGCCCTTTCAAAAACCTTTATTTCTCTTTTCCTTGGGTCAAACTAAAGTTTCTTTCAATGTTACTTCACTTCTATTCTCTCATAAAAACTGCATGGTATCTTTCTGCCAGGAATCTAGGGTCTACTATCACTTGACCTTTGCAGAGATTCTTAACCTGAGGTACAAAGATAGGTTTCAGAATGTCTGTGAGACTCTTAAAATTGGACGCAAATTGTGTGTGTACGTTTCTTTTCCCCCCTCTGGAAATAGTGTCATAGGTTTTGTTAACATCTCAAAGGAGTCTGTAACCTCAGGACAATTAAGAATCAGTTACTTAGATTTTCCTCACCCTAATTAAGAATCTTTTATCTTAAAAATGTTTTTAAAACATCCTAATTAGTTTATAACCTAGAGATGTTTTTAGTTACTACCACCCCACCCGTTTTAAGCCTTGTTCTTCATCATTCTTCCAGCTTCCTCTATGCAGAAATAAGAACAGCCTCCTCTATTCAGCTCATACTTATGTTTATTTGGCAACCTCATACTTAACTACAGCATAGGCAACCCTGCACAAAGTTGTAATAATGTAATAACATCAAGCAGAGGTGGAAATCCACATTTCCAAGACAGTCTCTTAGGTTTTCAGTCAAGTTTTTGGTTCAGAATGTCCAAGTCCAAAAATCAAATTCAACAAACTTTTTTTTTTTTTTTTTTTTTGAGACAGGGTCTTGCTCCAGGCTGGAGTGCAGTAGCACTAACTCAACTCACCATAACCTCATCCTTCCTGGGCTCAGATGATCTTTTCACCTCAGCCTCCTGAGTAGCTGGGACTCCAAGCACATGCCACCATACCCTGCTAATTTTTTGATGTTTTTTGTAGAGATTGAGGTCTCACTATGTTGCCCCAGCTGGTCTCGAACTCCTGGGCTCAAATAATAATAATTATTATTTTTTTGGAGTTGGAGTCTCACTCTGTTGCCCAGACTGGAGTGTAGTGGCATGCTCCTGGCCACTGCAGCCTCGACCTGCTGGGCTCCGGCGATCCTTCCACCTCCGCCTTCCAAGTAGCTGGAACTACAGGCGCGCACTACCACACCCGGCTAATTTTTGATTTATTGTAGAGATAAGGTCTCACCAAGTTGCCCAGATGGGTCTCGAACCCACGGGCTCAGGTAATTCACTCACCCCGGCCTCCCAAAGCACGGGATTACAGGCTGAGCCACCAAGCCCGGTCTCAAATAATTATCTTACCTTGGCCTCCCAAAGTGCTAGGATGATAGATGAGAGCCACCATGTCAGGCCTCAATACACATTTATTTAGTGAACATTTTCTATATTAGGGCATCACACTGCATGCTGAGGGAGAGAGGAGGAAAAGAACATACAAATAAATTAAACCCAGTTCTCACCTTCATGGAGATGAGACATTTTGGAAAATGCACCAAGTGCTGTGTGAATTCAGTTGAGGAAGAGTTTATTTCCTACTGATGAGTGCAGGGGGAAAAAAAGCCTGGTAGACATTGTAGCTGGGTATTACCACTTATGACTGGCAATGCTATAAACCATCCATTTCTACATCTTTAAAATGAGATGCTGAGCCTAGAAGCTGACACCTGATCAGAAAAATTCAAATAATAAATACAGAAGGAAAAATTAGCCTTTGTCATAGAATGATAAAAAAGAGTGGAAGCAATTATTACAGGAAAAGTTGTACAAGATCATAACAAAGTAAAGGAGATACAATATTATTTGAATAAATATGAGAAACTTTGAAAACTAATAGTCACCGAGAGTCTTTTTTTTTCTTTTTGAGTTGGAGTCTTATTATCAACACCATCCTATTATTTTAAAAATCTCTCTTTAAAGCAACCCAAAGGAATATACGTATTTTCCCAAACTTCGAGAAAAAGAAAAATGATTTTGTGAGAAATATGTGCAGACTGTAAGGGTTTTTCTAAAACGTAGATTGAGGGGTGTATGCATATATATTTTTTCTTCCTAAATCATTTGTAATCAAGCTTCTACTACTGATATGACTCATAAATCTGTGGAGTGCTTTTAGATCAATGCTCACAAAGCAGCTTCACATTCATTATAAATTCTCCACAGTACATTAGCATGAGCTAACAATTTTCTTACTCTCTTCTTAGGAAGAACCAGCACCCGCCAAATTTTCAAGACAGCTCATGGCTTAGAGGACGGCTCATCTAAATAAAGGCCGGCTAAAGTGATATTGCAGGGATTTAATCCTGCTCTGACTGCCCGTGTGACCAGAAGGCTGATTTGCAAGTTTCTTCTTTCCTGGGGTCCAGATCATTAGGTCTCCAGGGCGCTGCGGCTGGAGGCAAGAGAAGCCCAAAATGAAAGTCAGAGATAAGCACTGGCAGCAGGGTCTTGGGGGCCTTCCAGCGGCTTTTACAAACCAAAGTGCAAGGTTCCCTAACCATCTAGGGAAATAAACTAAAGCCTTTGTCCTGAGGTACAGCCACCTACCACAGAGCATCAGAACCCCCCTCTGGCCAGAAAGCTCCTGGCGTCCCAACAGGGAAGTTGCTATGGTAACTGGACATGTGCCTACTCCTATAGCTAGCAACTGCACGTTCGATATGAGGGAAGGTGAGAAGTGAGGCGAGTGGCTTTGGGCTGGGCTGGGCCGGACAGATTAGGCCCCGCGTTGGCTGCCTTCCTCTCACTGGACTCACAAGGAAACTGCGAGGAGTTTCTGTCCAGTTTTTAGGACATCTCTCGCGAACCCTGGGCGTTGGCAGTCCTCAGCTCGCATCCCCCACCCTCTGGGACTCTCCCGCCCCTCTGCAACCCGCCCTCGATCGGTGGCTCTTCGCTGAGATGGAGACGTGAGCCTGCGGTGGACGATGACTGCAGTGGACGCGAATGGAAGCGGCCTGGTGAACCCCCACTCTGCCCGGTGGGATCGGCGCGACAGCGTAGAAAGTGGCTGTCAGACAGAGTGCAGCAAGGAGGGTGAGGAGGAACAGCTCCACCAGCTGACACCCTTCGAGAAGCTGACACAGGACATGTCCCAAGATGAGAAGGTGGTGAGGGAGATCACCTTGGGGAAACGGATAGGCTTCTACCGAATTCGAGGGGAAATCGGAAGCGGAAACTTTTCCCAAGTCAAGCTCGGGATTCACTCCCTAACCAAAGGTAGGATCTGACTTCCCAAGGATCAGACCGCTTGGGGTTGGGATCTAGTATGCGGGTGGAGTTAGACGGCCAGGACCAGGGAGGCCAGTAAAATGAGTTCAGAGAGCCCCTGTCAGACCCAAGCCCTTTGACAGCTGCCTTCCGTGATTATCACAGTTAACTTTCACGGTAACCCTGTGAGATCAGTATTTTTATCTTCACTTCGCAGATAGAGAAACTGAGATCCAAAGAAATTAAATGTGGCTTCAACAGTTCAATCTTAGATGATTTCAACCCCTAAAACCTTCCTGCTGCACCATACAGAGAAAGTCCCTGAAACAGGGGAATCTGTCCTCTCCAATGAGACCTTCAAGAAGCAAAGTGGAGTGTGGCTTGGTTCCAAGGCAACTCATATCACAAGCCCATCCTTATAGCTTCTATTTATGTTTGTCAGTAACAATGGCACAGAGTGGCACAGGAAACCTCCCAATGGCTACTGTCTCTGGATAACAAGGTCCAGTTTCCCCTCCTAAGCAGAGGCTGCTACTTTGGTAATATTTGAGGGAAAGGCATTCGGTATACCCTGTCCCTAGTCTCTTTGGTGTTTGGTTCCTCGCTCCACACTTGCTTGCGTACTGGTCAGTCTGATTTTGGATTAGCAGTGCCTACCATTCTGGGAGTGGTGGCATTCACATTCCCTCAGGGAGAAACTGTATGGAGAGCCCAACACTCCTCTGCTGCTTCAACCTCATAGTGGGCACTTCCCCCAAGGTACCTCTAACTTAGCTGAAGCCTGGAGGTTACCACAAGGGAGTTACAAGACGGAAAAAGAACACTTGCAACTTGGCGTAATTTACCAAGTTCTTAAATCCCCTGGGTTCTGTCCCCTCCCAAGAGTCCCTTACTGACATTCTCTCTCCTTGGACCCAGCCTGCCACCAGGTCTACAAGGCCTCTCTTTTCTTATGTCAGAGTTGTCTTTTGTTTTGTTTTCTTCTGCAATCCCCAGTCCCATGACTCTCCAATCCTTGTGCTTGGTCTCCATAGAAAAAGCCCCACGTACATGCAGGCATACGTGCATCCCACACACACCCACACACATTCCCAGGTCACTGGACTTTCAGGTCTTTTCTACCTTGCTCTGAAGCCCGAGTGTCTGAATTCATGTCTTCACATCTCAGCTGCTCTACTTGCTTACCTGGGTAAATTACAGTACTACTCTGAGCCTCAGATTCTTCATTTATAAAATGCAGCCAGCCTGGCTCAGTGGCTCAGCCTGTAATTCCGCGCCTTTGGGAGGCTGAGGTGAGTGGATTGCCTGAGCCCGCGGGTTCCAGACCCACCTGGGCAACTTGGCATGACCTCATCTCTACAATAAATCAAAAACTAGCTGGGTGTGGTAGCGCACACCTGTAGTTCCAGCTACACGGAAGGCTGAGGCGGAAGGATTGCCTGAGCCCAGCAGGTCGAGGCTGCAGTGGCCGGGAGCGGCCACTGCACTCCAGTCTGAGCGACAGAGTGAGACTCCAACTCAAAAATAATAAATAAATAAATAAATAAAATGCAGCCAATAGCAATGCTTACTTCATAGGATGTCATAAGGATTAATGAGTAAGTGTTCAATGAATATTAGTTAATTGATGTTGTTTGACAATTGCTTAAGCTTTTCCTTGCCTTTATACAACCAAAGATCAATAAAAATATCTTTATCATCAGGAGTTCATTCCTGCCCATCTCTACACACAGAGCTCAATTCAGCTGCCATTCTCTAGAGTCATAGTTTTCAATTCTGATTGCACATTTGAATTATTTGGGAAGGTTTAAAAAAATCAGTACCCAGAACCCACCCCCCCAAAAATTACAGTGTTTGCTGTAATTGGTCTGGAGTGGGACTAGGCATGGGTATTATTTAAAAATTCTCCAGGTGATTCTTATGAACATGCAGTGCTAAGAAACACTTGCCTACAATATCTTGCACACACTACAGACAGCTTTCAAGATAGTATTTTTAAAATATTTGCTACAAATGGATACTCCAGGTATCATTTGTATTTAAAAATCAATTATGAAGTATTGTGTCAGGTTTCCATGCTATGTCTAACTTCCAAATTTCTCTCACTTGGGATAGTATGCTTTTATTATTCATTTAGACAAACAATAGGATCACTATGTTAGGCCTGAGGGATATAAAGATACAGTCTCCATCCTCAAGTTTAAGGGAAGAAAGAGAAGACATATGCCAATAAGTACAGCACAAGCTAGAGTTTGAAAAATATACAAGAGAAAAGCTGTAGTCTTAAAGGAGGGAGAGATACTCTTCTACCTTAGGAACACTGTGGAAGACTTTAAATAGGGATAGAATTTGAGCTATATCTGAAGGAGGGATAGGATTTTAGAAACACAGTGACTGTAGGACAGAGAAGAGTTAGGAGGTTAACTAGAAGGAAAAAGTGAGCAAAACCATAAATGTGGGGAAATAGTACAGTTTCTCCAAACACTAGGAGAAGTAGTAGAAAGGTCTGGATAGCCAAGGCAAGGCTGAATCATGATGGACTTTGACCATTGTCTTTTGGATTATTTTTCTTAGCGAAGAATCAACAGGATTTTTGTGATTAGATCAGGACTTTTGGAAGAGGAATCTTATAGTGGTGAGAATGAAGGAAGTGGAAAAGAGAGACACAAGAGGCAGGAGAATATCTGGTGATAGTCGAGCCAGAGAGGAGGAAATTCTAAACTCGGAAGGTGACAGTCAAAATAGAAAAGTGGAGCTAGGTGATGCTGAAGAGAAGAATCTGGAGGATTGGTGGATTGATGTGTTAGGATTCTCCAGAGAAATAACACCAGTAGGATGTGTGTTTGTGTGTGTGCGTGTGCGCGTGCGCGTGTGCGTGTGCGTGTGTGTGTGTGTGTGTGTGTGTGAGAGAGAGAGAGAGAGGTGGGGGGAGAGGAGGGGAGAGGGAGAGAGAGAGAGGTCATAAGGAATTGGCTCATGTAATTATGGAGACTGAGAAGTTCCAAGATCTGCAGTCAGTAAATTGGAGACCCTCACTGGTGTAAATTTCTGTGAAAATCAGCAGGCCATGACCCAAGAAGAACCAGTGTTCAGTTTGAGTCTGAAGGTGAAAAAAACAGCAATGTCTCAGCTTAAGGCAATCAGGCAGAAGCAGTTACCTCATATGGAGTCTTTTTGTTCTATTCAGGTCTTCAACTGATTGAGCAATGTCCACCCACACTGGGGAGGACAATCTGCTTTACTCAGTCTACAGATGCAGTGTTAATCTCTTCCAGAAACACCCTCATAGACACAGATGGAGTAATATTTTATCAAATGTCCGGGCACCACTTGATCCAGTCAAATTGATAAAATTAACCATCACAGTTGATAACATGTGGAACTGAAGATGCAAGGATGGAAGAAGGCAATGACCTTGCTTTACTTCTTGCCTTACTTAACTGTGTGAACCAAAAGAACAGTGATGTCTTTAATATAAATAGGAAAACATATTGCCAGGCATGTTGGCTCATGCCTGTAATCCCAGCACTTTGGGAGACCAAGGCAGGAGAATCGCTTGAACCTAGGCATTCAAGACCAACCTGGGAAACATAGCTAAACCTCACCTCTACAAAAAATAAAAAATTAGCCAGGCATGATGGCAGATGCCTGTAGTCCCAGCTACTTGAGAGACTGAGGCGGAAGGACTGCCTGAGCCCGGAGGTTGAGACTGTGGTGAGCTGCGATCGTGCCACTGCACTCCACCCTGGGTGACAGAATAAGATTCCGACTTGAAAAACAAAAATAAAAAATAATAGAAATAGGAAAATACAGAAAAAGAGCAGATTTGGGAGGGAAAATGATGAATGAAAACACTGACATCCAGGAGGAGCTGTCTGCTGGGCAGCTGCATGCTCCAATCAGGGACATAGGCATGAAGTCAGACCGGAGTTTACATTGAGGTGATCATGGAAATAGATGGCAATCACTGAGGAGCCAAGGAGGACAGTGGAGAAGAGTGGAGAACAGCCTTTTTACATCTCAATAACTACTGTTTTACATCCTAGTTGACACTTTATATTTGGAATTGTTTTAAATGTGGCAATGGGATCATTCATTCTTGCTCCATGAACACTGGTTTTTCAATGCCATTAGAGATATTTTTCAATGTCTATATATGTGTGTATATACGTTTATGTCTATCTATCTATACTCTCATCTTTTAAAGAGCAGATAATATTTCATCATGTAGTTGCAGTATAAATTCTTTAACCTAGCCCCTATGGATTGACATTTGGATCCTTGCTAAAGTTTTGCTGTTATTGATAATATTCCAGAGATTACCCTTTCCCATACTTCTTTGCATACTTGTATGAGTTTTCTTAGCGTACATTCCTAGATGATAGCTCGCTTGGTCAGAGGGTATGCGTTGAAAACTTTTAACACATAGCACCAGATTTAAGGGGCAGCTTTTAAATCTTTACTCATAAAATTAGATCTAGATCTGTAACTCAAATTTCATAGGACCAGATGTTGCTTTTCAATTGCTGAAAGCAAGAATGGAAGACAAAAGACAAAACACATAGGGAGATGAGGGACCAGAAATTGAGAAAGAAGACATGATCTGAAGGGTATAGGAGAAGTTAGAAACAGCCAAACCAGGAGAGAAATTCAAAGAGAGTGTCCAATGCTGCAGAAGGGTCACAGAGGCTACAGTCTGACCAAAGGTTACTGGGTATGGCCAACTTGGAACAGTTTCATATCAATGTGGGTTCAGATTTTAGATTCTAATGGAGAGGAAGCAAGATGAATAGAAAGAGTATGAACTTCAGGATCAAAAAAATTTGTTTGAAACCTCATTCAGTAACTTACTAGGCATCTGACTTAGAGCATATTTGGTCCTCAGGTGCCTCCGCTGTAAAATAGAGATAATGATTCAGATGACAGCTCACATTTGTAATTCCAGGAATGTGGGAGACTGAGGCAGGAGAACTGTTTGAGACCAGGAGTTCAAGACCAGCCTAGACAACATAGCAAGACCTCACCTCTAAGAATTTTTAAAATTAGCTAGTATGGTAGTGCATACCTGTAGTCCTAGCTACTTGGGAGGCTGAGGTGGGAGGATGGCTTGAGTTCAGGAGTTGGAGGCTGAAGTGAGCCATGATCGTGACACTGCACTCCAGCCTGGGTGACAGAGTAAGATCTCAACTCTAAAAAGGAAAAAAGAGTTGTTGAGAAAATTAGAAATAACACATGTGACATACATGGTATCACTGGTACAACTTTATTATTTACTTAAACTTATTTCAAAAGAAAGTTTAATATTATTATAACAATGAAAAAACCAATATGACTTTCTATATATAGAAGGTAATGGTAAAATAATTACAATGGAAACAAATTAAAAAGTGCTCAAGGAAAATTACCAAGTAATAGAAAGTAATTTTTTAAAATATGCTAACAATCAATTCTCAGACTTTCTCTTTGCCTTAATTAGAATAATTAAAAGAGAACTGAAATGAAATCACCTTTATGCCATTAATTCAATGCTATTTAAGGCTGTTTCCATGCACTAAAATCATTTCAGCCTCATGAGTACTTAAGGTTCCACTTTGGGAAACCGACATCATCTAGTCCTCCTGTGTTTTACAGAGGAGGAAACAGAGGCCCAGAAGTGGCAGTACTACAGTTTGGAACTTGTTTGCAGGAACTCACATGGGAAGGGGTATTTTGAGTACAGGGGAATTCTACGGATCCACAGCAGGGAAATAAGGCCAGGTCTCAAGATGTTACTCTTTCCATCTCCTTTGCTTTCTTGGGGACCCTTCGACTTTCCTTGATGAATCTGTTCCATCTTTCTACATCTTTCTGCAAACTAACTTTCCAATTCCTGATTATCAGAAGGCACATTGTGGCCAAGAATGATTGTGGCCAGTCCCACATCTACACAATCCCTCAGCTTTGCTGACCCTCTCCATCCTACTAGTTTTATTTTATTTTTATTTTATTTTATTTTTTGAGTTGGAGTCTCACTCTGTCGCTCAGACTGGAGTGCAGTGGCTGCTCCCGGCCACTGCAGCCTCAACCTGCTGGGCTCCGGCGATCCTTCTGCCTCAGCCTTCCAAGTAGCTAGAACTACAGGCGCGTGCTACCACGTCCGGCTAATTTTTTTTTATTTTTTTTTATTGTAGAGATGAGGTCTCGCCAAGTTGCCCAGGTGGGTCTGGAACCCGCAGGCTCAGGCAATCCACTCACCTCAGCCTCCCAAAGGCGCGAAATTACAGGCTGAGCCACCGAGCCCGGCTTCTACTAGTTTTAAACTATGTCGGTTCAAGCTTTAAAGAGAAAGAATGAGTTGGCTCACTAGCCAGCCAGTGATGGGCTACCCTTCAGTCAAGGGCACACTGTGAGAGTGAGCTGCAGCCCTTAAGGACACATGGCCCACTATTCTCTCAGCAGAGCCTGAGATCCAAAGAAGTGTCTCTGAGAAGGGTGTGTAGAGAGGGCAGCTACTTGGCAGACATATCTACCATAAAAACATTAGCCAGATAAACTGAGAAGTGTCTACAAGCCAGGAGCAAGAAAGTGCCCAATTCCGGAGCATGAAGTGCCCCCACAGAATAGAGGGAGGAAGATAAAGTGGCAGGGGCTTGATCATGGAGAATCTTCTTGCATATTTGCATTTTGTCATTTAGGTATTGAGGAGCTATTGAAGAGCTTTAAGCAAGTCATTGTATTATTTGACTTAATTAATATGATATGAAAGGACAGAAGGAAAAAGATACAATAATAACAATTGGTGTTTATATAGTGATGTGCTTCTTGAGTTCCAAAGGCTTCTTGTCTGTTGTGATACAAAACTAACGGTGGCTCAGCCTGTAATCCCGCGCCTTTGGGAGGCTGAGGTGAGTGGATTGCCTGAGCCCGCAGGTTCGAGACCCGCCTGGGCAGCGAGACCTCATCTCTACAATAAATCAAAAAATCAGCCGGGCGTGGTAGCGCGTGCCTGTAATTCCGGCTACTCGGAAGGCTGAGGCGGAAGGATTGCCGGAGCCCAGCAGATGGAGGCTGCGGTGGCCAGGAGCGGCCACTGCACTCCAGTCTGGGCGAGAGAGTGAGACTCCAACTCAAAAACAAACAAACAAACAAAAACTAACCATACTAGTACCTACGAGTTTCAGAGAACATAGCATTTTCCTGCGAGCAGACGGGTGCCTCGTATGGTCCCATTGGCAAGTTCTCCTCATACCTAACCTACTACAGAGTAACCCTATTGTCAGAGACAACCTCTCCCCCTGATTCTGGGATAATATATGCACAAGAGGGAAGGAAGGTGGATAGTGGTTTGTACAAATAGGGCCCCCATACCAAGCCAACCTGCCTGAATTTGCCATCAGATTTTCTAGTATATATGAATAATCTGGATAAGTTAATGGAGGAGATTCCCAGGAAAGCAGGGAGTTTTAGTGCTCCCAGGACGGTAGTTTAAAAATAAAAAATTAGAAGGCACCAGCTGCTCTGGATCTCCAGAAAGAAGGCTCCAAGATGGGTCCCTGTGGCTGGGGTTTATTTTTATACTAACAGCTTAGAATCCCCTGGGCCCTGCAAGCTGATAGGGCAGGCTGAGAGCCATCATGAGCCCCCTTTTAGTCTGATTAGAAATTTCTCAAAAGAGAAGATACACTTGACTCCTGAATATTTTACATCCCATCTGTTGTCACAAACTGAAGTTGAAAACACAGAGGATGTCTGTGCTTTTCTCTGTGGCTGCCCTTCCTGACCTCTTCCTCCCCCGTATTCTAGTCTCATGTTTCTAAGATACTTCCTTCTTCCCTCTCACTTTATTTATTTATTAGTTCATTCATTCTTTTTAAAAACACTTATATAATAAATATCTCCTAAGCACATACTTTGTTCTAGACTTTCCAGAAATGAATAAGATATATTTGCTGCCTGATAGAGAACTCGCAATCTTTTAATGGAGACAGACAGAAAACAATTGATAAGTCTGTCACAGAGGAAGGCACCAAGTGTTGTTCACCTGTGCCTGATGGAATCCAGGAAGGGTCTATTGAGTAAGAAAGGTCTGCAACGGGTTTCAAGGTTCGAGGAGAAATTTTACAAGGCACAGGGGAAAGATAATTCCAGGAATAGAGATAAGATGTAAAGTACATGGAGGTCCAAACAAGTGTGGGAGGTATTTGGAGTCTTAAAAGTTATTCAGTGCCAGACAGAAGCCCAAACGTCACCTGCATGCAACTTACTTATGTAGTAAATCCTCACTTGTATTCCACAACTCTAAAATTAAAAAAAGTAATTCAGTGACTCTGGAGCATGAGGTGTACCCACAGATAGTGGGAGGGAGATAATATGAGTGAAGTAGGCAGAGACTCAATCATGGGGAGTCTTCTTGCCTACTCAGATTTTGTCATTTAGGTATTGGGGAGATATTAAAGAGCCTTAAGGAAGCTATTAACATAAGTGATGGCCAGGCTCAGTGGCTCAGCCTGTAATCCCGCGCTTTGGGAGGCTGAGGTGAGTGGATTGCCTGAGCCTGCAGGTTCGAGACCCGGCTGGGCAACTTGGCGAGACCTCATCTCTACAGTAAATCAAAAATCAGCCAGACGTGGTAGCACGTGCCTGTAATTCTGGCTACTCGAAAGGCTGAGGCGGAAGGATCACGGGAGCCCAGCAGGTCGAGGCTGCAGTGGCCGGGAGCGGTCACTGCACTCTGGTCTGGGTGACAGAGTGAGACTCCAACTCAAAACAAAACAAAACAAGCAAACAAACAAAAAAGTAATTAATATGATTTTATTTCAGTGAGGAAGGTGAATTGAAGTCAGGGAGTGACAAGAGTCAAGGCAAGCAGGAAAAAGTATTATTCTAACGGTTCAGATGAGTGATGATGTCCATCTCAACCAAGGAAGCAGCAGTGAGGATGTAGAGAAGGGGATGCGTTTGAAAAAGTGCTTTAGAATATTGGAAAACCTTGTGACCAATTGGATGGATAAGAGCAGGAAAGGACAAAGGAGAGGAGGAATTGAGGTTGACTCCTGGTTTCCAGTTTTAATGACTTCTTCAGGAGAAGAAATGGGCTTGAAAGTAGATTTGGAAGCACTGATCTGGAGGTAGGTTCATGGAGCTCACAAAATGAATAGGTCTAACAACCTTTTTAGACCCCAAGAGACAGACTGATGAGAAATAAAGATTTGGGGCTTAACACAATTTGGGATATAGTGAAAATCTTGGGAGTCCTAGCTATAAGCTCCTTGGTGTCAGACATATTGATCCTTACAGTTCCCCTACGTGCATTGTAAATACTAAACACTTGACAAATATTTGGTGAATTAAGTTAGTATACGAACTTATGAAAAGCCAATAGTGCTGTAGGAAGAAATATTAGAAGGAACAATGCACGGAGTACTTCCAGTAGATACTTTAGTTTGAGATCTCCTTGGAGGACAGGGCTGGGGAACTAACTTGGTCAGTAGAAGAGCTTAATAAAGAAGGTCCACTGGTTTTTGCTTGTTTGTTTTTGTTCTTATTTTAGAGATGGTGGTCTCACTATACTACCAGGCCATTCTTGAATTCCTAGGGTCAATCTATCCTCCCTCCTCAGGCTCTCAAGTAGCTAGGACTACAGGCACGCATCACCACACCTGGCTGCCCACTGGTTTTTAAAAAGTGATCGCCTCTCTTAAATACATTCATTAATACAGCAAATTGAAATTTCAATTTCTTACTTTTAAAATGGTCACTTAGTAGCTTTGGGAAATTCACTGTAAAAAATAAGTCCCGTATTGGAAATGCTATAGCCATTGTACTGTTATTTCCAGTGTTAAGGACCAGTAATAATTTATAGGATCCAATGATTCAGGAATGGTCAAGTAAATTAAAGCATGTATACTGGACAGAAGATTACTCAGCCACCAGAAAGCATGGCTATGACAACTCTGTAGTAACATGGCAGATGGACATAAGAGTAAGTAAAAATGTCAAGTGCAAAGTTAAATATACACTGTGAATTGTGCTACCTGAGTTCTTAATTGAGATCATTTATTCAACAAATATTTGTTTTGAGCACCTGCTGGTAACAGACACCATTCCAGGAACTGGAGATACAAAATAGACAATAATCTCTGTCCTCAGGGAGCTTATGTTCTAGTGGGGAGGAGACAGACAAAAATAAGTTTGTCAAATATTATTTATGTTATGCAGTGATAAGTGATAAGAAAGAAAGCAGAGCAGGAGGAGAGAAAGAGGCAGTGAGTGCTACAGTTTTTAGGTAAGTTGGTAAGGGACAGCCTTACTGAGGAGGTAATTTTTTTTTTGTCAGAGTCTCACTCTATTGCCCAGGCTGAAGTGCAGTGGCATTATCACAGCTCATCCTGAGTAGCTGGGACTACAGTCATGTGCCACCATGCCCAGATATTTTTTTGTAGAGGCTAGGTCTCACTATGTTTCACAGACTGGTCTCAAACTTCTAGGCTGAAATGATCCTCCTGCCTGGGTCACCCAAAGTGAGGAGGCGATTACTGAACTGGGAGAAATGAGGGAACTTGTTATGCATGTATATGGGGAAAAGCAGAGGGCATAGCCAGGGTAGGAGAACCAGATGGGAGGTGCCTGAAGCATTCTTGAAACAATCCAGGGGGATACGGGCAAACAATAGAAGGGACTAGATCCTAATAGACCAAGTATGTCAACGTAAGGAATCTGGTTTTTCCTAGGAGTGAAATGGAAGTGATTAGAGGGAGCAAAGGAGTGAGTGACATGATCTGGCTTAAGCTTTAACAGGATCACAGTGGCTGTTCTTGTCGAAAATAGACTGCAGGGGGCAGAAAAGAAAAGATCAGTTAGGAGACATTGGAGTAATCCAGGCGGTTTGGACCAGGAAGGTAGCAGTGGAATGCTGAGAAGTGGTTGGAGTTTGGCTACAAATTATTCAAAAGGTTGAAGGTAACTGGATTCGCCAATAGCTTGAAAGTGAAATGTAAAAGGGGAGAGTCGAATGCTTAAAGACTTTTGGCCCAGGCAAGCACAAGGATAAAGTTTATATCTTTACTGAAATGGGGAAGATTGTAGGAGGAGCAGGTTTGGATCTGGGAGATCAAGAGCTCAGTATTGAACACGTGGTGTTTGACATGCCTATTACACATCTGTAACCTTGCTGAGCAGATGCTGTGGGTGCCTCGCCCATGACTGCTTGGGCCTTACCATTTCAGTGCACGAAGGCCTGGCCTTCAACTGCTAATCTCTCCTTTGCATTTCCCCTAGGCTTTCTCTAACCACTGGAGCCTGTGTGCCTGCGTGTATGGTAGGCTGGAAGTAAAGGATGCACATCCCTCAGGAGTGGCCAACATCCAATTACTGGCAGGAGTTGATGTGTAAATGTCCCGGCGCGCTCACTCTCCTCGTGATAAAACTTAGGCATGATAACTCTTAGCAGGATTGGCTGGAAACTTACTTAGTAACATAGCCTCTATTGGCCCCTTTCCTTTCCTATCTCGCTTCCTCATTCATCTATTAGTGTTTTCTGGGGTTACCTTTCTCATAACCTACTTGCACTTGAATCTCTGCCTCAGGATCTGCTTCTAGCAGAACCCAAACTGAGACAGCACCACAGTAGGCAAGTGTCTTTATGTATCTGGAATCACCAAGGAAGTGATTGCCGAGAAGAGGTCTAAGAACTAAGCCTTCAGGTACCCAACATTTGGAAGTAGGGAGATGAAAAGGGCTCAGTCAAGGAGCCTTAAGAAGTGGTAAGAGGTAGGAGGAAACTGAGGGGTGTGTGCTGTCCTAGAAACAAAGTGATACGAATGTTTTTAGGAGGAGAGTTGAAGCCTGGGAATTGTGCTTAGCAATTTGAAGGTTACTGGTGATTACTTAAGAGAGCATTTCTCTTGACTCTAAGAGATGATGAGGGGAGAATTAGAGACAGTGAAGTGGAACCAGCTCTTTAAAGGAATTTTACTATCTAGGGGATGAGAGAAAGACTCTGATGCTGGAGGAGGAAGTGGCATCAAGAGAGGGTTTTTAATTTATTTTTTATTTTTTGAGTTGGAGTCTCTGTCACCCAGGCTGGAGTGTAGTGGCACAATCATGACTCTCTCATGTGATCATTCTGCCCCAAGCCTTCCAAGGAGCTGAGACTTCAAGTGTACACCATCATGCCTGGCTAATTTTTTGAAACTTTTTGTAGAGATAAGGTCTCACTATATTGTTCAGGCTGGTCTCAGACTCCTGGGCTCAAGTGAGCCTCCTTGGCCTCCAAAAGTGCTAGGATTACAGGCATGAGTCACTGTGCCCAGTCATGATTTATTTCCCCCTGCATTTGTATTATTTATTTATTTGGCTCTGTATTTTTTTTTAATTTTTATCTTAAAGATGTGGGGTACAAGTCAGGATTAGGTACATAAATGGTCTATGAACAGGTGAATCTTGGGCCTTCCACTGGTCCTCACTTCGCCTGTTTTAGGATCAGTTACCCTTGGTGATGTTATGTGCCACCCACTCCCTCCTCTGGCAGTGTTCCACTACTGATAATCCCTTTCTTATAGTACTATGATAAATGTTCAGGGTCCACTTATGAATGAGAATATGTGACATTCAGTTCTTTGTTTCTGTGATAGATCATTGAGTATGATAGACTTTAAATCCATCCAAGTTGCTGTGAAGTCCACAATTGTGTCCTTGTTTATGGCTGTGTAATATTCCATTGTGTATATGTACCACATTTTTTTTTATCCAGTTCACTTTCAATAGACAGCACGGTTGGTTCCATGTTTTTGCTACTGTGAATAGTGCTGCAATAAACATGAATGCACAGGTATCTTTTTTGAGTTCCTCTGGGTATATTTCCAGAAGGGGGATTGCTGGGTCGTATGGAAGGTCAATTTTTAGATCTTTTAGAAATTGCCACACTGTTTTTCACATAGGTTCTACTAATTTACACGCCCACCAACAGTGTAGAAGCAGTCCCTTTTCTCTGCATCCTCTCTAACATCTGTTGTTTTTGTTTTATTAATGATGGCTATCCTGATTGGAGTTAGGTGGTATCTCAATGTGGTTTGGATTTGCATTTCTTTGATGATTAGTGAGGCTGAGCATTTTTTCACGTATCTGTTGGCTGTTCACATGTCTTCTTTTGAGAAGTATCCATTCATGTCTTTTGCCTTTTTTTTTTTTTTTTTTTATAAAGCTGTTTGGTTTTTTTTTCCCCTTTCAGCACGTTTGAGTCCCTCATAGATCCTGGATGTTAGGCCTTTGACAGATAAACAGTTGGCAAATATTTTTGCCCATTCTGTGGGCTGTCTTCCCACTCTCTTGATGATTTCTTTTGCTTTGCAAAAGTTTTTCAGTTTGATGAAGTCCCACTTGTCTGTCTTACCTCTTATGTCATAGGCTTTTGGAGTTTTGATCAGGAATTGGTTACATATTCCAATGTCTATAAGGGTGTTTCCTGTGTTTTCTAAGATTTTTATAGTTTGAGGTTTTACATTTATGTCTTTGATCCATTTAGAGTTGATTTCTATGTATAGTGATAGGTGGGAGTCCTGTCTCCATCTTCTGTATGCAGTCAGCCAGCTTTCCCAGCACCATTTACTGAACAGATTCTCTCTCCAGTGGTTATTGTTGGTGACTTTGTCAAAGATGAGTTGGTTAAGAAATTGAGATTTTGCTTCTGGAATCTCTGTTCTGTTCCATTGGGCTATATGCCTGTTCATGTACCAATACCAGACTGTTTTGTTCATTGTAGCCTTATAATAAAGTTTAAAATAGGGAAGTGTGATACCTCCTGCTTTGTTTCTTTTGCTGAAGATTGTTTTGTCTATTCATAGTCATTTGTGTTTCCATATGAATTTCTGTATTATTATTTCCAGGTCTGAGAAGAATGATGTTGGTAGTTTAATGGGCATTGCATTGAATCTGTAGATTGTCTTGGGTAGGATGGACATCTTAACAACGTTGATTCTTCCAATCCATGAGCACAGAATATGTTTCCATTTGTTTGTGTCTTCTTGGATTTCTTTAAGCAGTGTTTTGTAGTTTTTGATATTAAGGTCTTTCACTTCTCTGGTTAGGAAGATACCAAGGAATTTCATTTTTTGTGTGGCTATCATGAATGTGCTTTTTATTTGGTTCTCTGTTGTTGGTGTATAAAAATGCGACTGTCTTTTGCACATTGATTTTGTACCCTGAGACTTTGCCAAAATCTTTTATTAGTGCAAGGAAGTTTTTGACAGATTCTCTTGACATTTTTGATGTTTAATACACACCAATACAAAAAAGTAAGAACATCTTAAGTATGTAATTTAATGAATTTTCCAAACTAAAACAGCCTATGCAACCAGCACCAAGATCAAGAAAGAGAACATTTCAGTACTCAGAGCCCTTGTCCTACTCATTTTCCCTTCTATTCACTATATCCTCCAGTGTAACCACTACCCTGACTTCTAACATCATGGATTCTTTGCCTGTTTTAAACTTTATATAAATGGAATCCTACAGTATGTACTCTTTTGTCTTACTTCATTTGCCTGATATTATGTTTGTGAATATCATCCATCTTATTTTGTATATTTTAGATGCTTCGTGCTCATTTCTATATAGTCATCCATTGTATGAATATGTCACAATTTATATATCCATTCAATTGTTTATGATGAGGATAGTTTCTAGTTTGGGACTATTTATTAATGATTTTGCTATGAACATTCTACTATAAGTCTTTTGGTAAACATATGTTAGCATTATTATTGGGAAGATTTTTTAAAAGATGGATAAATGGCAATAAATGTGTGCTGATAGAAATAAGTCAGTATAAAGGGAAAAATTGGTAATGCAGGGAAGAAAGCAACATTTTGGGAGGACTGTTTTATAGGACATGAGAATGAATGGAATCTTAGCTAGCCCTTAGATAGGAGCAGAGGCCATTTATTCAAAGAAATAGGAGCGGAGTTTATAGGCACAGATTCAGGTAGGTTAGAAGACATTGTGGGGAAAAGTGAGGAAATTCTCTTTTATTGCTTTCTTTACTCAGTAAAGTAGGGACAAGGTCATCAGCTCTGAGTGAGAAGTGAGAGAATGTATTATAGATTTGATGAGAGAAAGGAAGCTATGAAAGAGTTATATGAAAGGGCAGGAGGATTACTGGACTAGGGGAAGATAGTATATCTGCCAGGAGCCCAGAAGGCCCACCTGTAGTTACTGATCAGAAATTCAAAGTAAAACAAGCCATCACATTCAACTGCATGGATGCAGGCCAAGAGTAGGTGGGGAGTAGGTGGTGGTTTCGCTGAGTGGGAGAGGGACAGGACTACATGAAACCATGACAGTGGTAACAGAGATCCTCTCTAATGAATGCCACCATCCTCCCAGTTGCTCAACCCAGAAACCTTGACCTCTTCCTCAACCCCTAACAGCCAAACCCCAAGTCCTATTGATTTCACCTCCTAAATATCTCATCCTTTCCTTGTTAGATTAAGCTACTGTAATTTGTCTCCATGTGATATCATTACTCCCTGCAGCAGCCAGAGGTGATGTTTTAGAAACTGCAAGCCTGATCATGTAACTCTCTGCTTACTGCCCTTAATGTGAGGTCCAGAAAACAATTTACAAGACCTTTGCCCTGGCTACCTCTCCAGACTCATCTTGGCTTATGTTTTCCTTCATTCTCCCTGTGCCAACCTGCTCTCCTCTTTTGATTTCTCAAAGGCAAGTGTCTCCAAAGTACGGTGCACATGCCCCAGGGGGTACCCAAGATGATTCACTGGGATGAGAGAAAAAATATTGGCACTTCCATTAATATTGATGTGTGTGACTATACTTTTTAATTTCTATGTATGTATTTAAAATGTGTATATTGGTTCATGGATATTATTTATAAATAAACATACATTTATTAGAGTAGTGCTCAAAATGTTTTCTTGATAAAAGGAGCCAATCAAAAGAACCGGTAGCCCAAAACTCTAAGATATCAGGACTTTTCTACTTCAATATCTTCTCTTTTACTCCTCCCTACTTTTATTTTTATTATTTTTTGAGTCAGGGTCTCACTCTGTCATACAGACTGGAGTGCAGTGGTACAATCCCAGCTCATGGACTCAGGTTTATCCTCTCACCTCAGCTTCCCAAATAGCCAGGAGTACAGGTCTACACCACCACTCCCGGCTATTTTTTTTTTTTTTGGTAGAGATGAGATCTCACTATGTTGCCCAGGCTTGTCTCGAAATCCTGGGCTCAAGTGATCCTTCCGCCTCAGCCTCCTAAAGTGCTAGGATTACAGGTATGAGCCACCATGCCCAGCCTTTTATCCCTACTTTTAGAACCTCTCCCTACTTTCCTCTAGCTAACTCTTTGTCAGGCTCCAGAGAAGGTGTTAATGTCTTCCCTGGACTGGCATGGTGACTCATGCCTGTAATCCCAGCACTTTGGGAGGTGGAGGTGAGAGGATTGTTTGAGCCCAAGGGTTTGAGACCAGCCTGGGCAACTTGGCAAGACCCCATCTCTACAATACAACAACAACAACAACAACAACAACAAAATAGCCAGGCATGGCGGTGCACGCCTATAGTCCTAGCTACTTAGAAGGTGGAAGATTTGCCTCCACCCAGCAAGTCGAGGCTGTGGTGGCCATGAGCGTGTCACTGCACTCCAGCCTGGGCAACAGAGTGAACCTTCGACTCAAAAAAAAAAAAATCTTCCCTGACCTCAGGTTAGGGGTACATCCCCCTGTTTTATGACCCCACTGCCCCTGGCACTTTTCTCACAAGCACCTTGTACCTATAATCATCCATTGGCCCCTCCAGATCTGTTCTCTACTCTTCATTCTGCTCTTGACTTCAGCTACATCATATTCCCTTAGTTCTCTGGGTTTCGATTGACTTTGGTCTCTAGGGAGCCCTTGCAGAGTATCTCGAAGGAAAGAGAGGACCTGATCTGTCTTCCTCCAGCCCCTGACTGGAAGGCTGACTCAGGCCAGTGGTGTGTCCAGAAGGAAGGTCCCTGCTTTCTTCACCACACTCTGTGGGTTCTAGTATCTGCTCCCTTCCCTTGTCCCCTTGTTCCTGTAGACGTATTTTGATTGGTCTAATCTAGGTTTTAAAATTTGAATTAGTTGCTGACACTTAACATATCAGAAGATTTTGCATAACATTTCAGACGTCTGGCTTCTCTTGAAAAAAAAAATCAAAAGATTTGAAAATGCCAAGCCAACATTCTAAATAGTTACCATTGTGTGGAGGTAAGTGGCAGCTGCCTCTTCGCCTCAGGACTCTACCGCCCCCCCCCACCCCCGACTCCCTGCTGTTCACAATAACCCTGCTGTTACCACTCTGGCCTCCAGAAACATTTGAGTTCGTGAGTCCTGGTTTAAAGAATGTGCTGCCCACTGGGTGGGACCTGTGTCCCACTACTCATCGGATTTGGAGAAAAGGGAGGCTGATTCTTCAATCTGTCTACTTCTCTCTCTCCCCTGCCACCACCAAGAGAATGCTCTCTCTAACACTCCTAGGCCACCATCAGTTCTAGAATGGCTGCTCTTCTCTGCACTCCCCACACAGCTGCCAGAGTGCCCACCTCAGGTGGGACTCAGGTTAAAACTCTCTCCCTTAAAACCTTGCTATGTTTTCCCATTATGCTAAAGACAAAGGCTGCATTTCCTAAAACAACCATCCAGGCCCTGGCTTCTCTGACCCCTCTCTACCACTCCAGGCTGATTTGGAACCACTTCTCTTCATTCCAAATGTCCAGCAGAGTGAGCTCCTCTCGGGACCTCAAGCACACACCTTATGTCTCAGCTGGGTCCATCATATGCCAAATCTGCCAGCCAAGTATGAGGCCTTGCTCCTGGTCACGACTCAAGGGTCCCTACCCAGAAAGTCCTTTCCATTCTCTATCTGTATTCCTTTCTAATAGACACCATACCTGTAGAAGGGGCTTTTCTCAAAGTCTTTCTCTTTCACTGGACTATAAGAACAGTGTGCATTTTCATTGCCTGGTGCCTAGTGGGTGGCTCAATGAACATTTGTTGAAAGAGTAGATTTAGAGACCTTGATCTTCATGGGACAGTGTTTTTTCTACCACTCAGTGACAGTGCAGACCACCATGGCTTTTAAAGTGTTTAATATGATTATATATTTATGTTACAAGACCTAGCTATAATGTGATTTCACACAAAGTGAGGCCATGGAGGTACAGGGTTGAAGGAAGCATTCACCCTCACAACACCTCTCTTGCTTCACTCTAGACCTGACCCTGGGAGGGAAGCCTTTGCTAAGAACCATGAAAAGAAAAGAAAGTTAGGATCAAGAAAGTTTGGAATGGCAAGTTTGGAATGGCAGCCTGCCACCCACCACCATCAATTCTCGCTCACCATGTGAGGAATGATGTGCAGTGGTCTCAGCGGGGAGAGGGTGGTAGGGTGTGATGATGCCTTAACAGACGTCTGAAAGTAGACTGGATACAAAAAAAATGTGGTACATATACACAATGGAATATTATGCAGCCATAAAGAAGGACAAAATTACGAACTTCACAGCAACTTGGATGGATTTAGAGTCTGTAATAATCAGTGATCTATCACAGAAACAAAGAACTGAGTACCACATGTTCTCACTCATAAGTGGACCCTGAACAATTATCATAATACTATAAGAAAGGCATTGGCAGTCATGAGAAACAGCCAGGGGAGGGAGTGGGGAAGACACAACATCAGTAAGGGATTTCAAACCAGGTGAAATGGGGACCAAAGTGAGGCCCCAACTTTACCTGTCAGTGACCATTTATATACGTAATCCTGAATTGTACCCCACATCTTTAAAATTAAGATAATGATAATAACAATAATAATAAAACACAGATGGCTAGGTCAGTGATGGAGAGCATGAGGAGGAACAGTGGGCTCTTCTATAGGCAATGCATGAAAATGAAGGGTGGAATTCATTATTCGAGCCCCTAAAATGACAGCTCCCCCAACAGGCTAGCAAAACCAGAGGTTTCTGTTTCAGGTAAAAAGTCAAAGGAAATCCTAATCCTAAAACTGAAAAGTAGACAAGGCATGACCAGGGAAGAAGAATGCCCAAGGATTGCCTTTGGAGGTCGATTTGCTGGGGCTGATAGCCAGCAAAGCCCCAGTCCTCGCTGCTGAGTATCGCCTCCCCTGAAGGAAGTGCTGGGTGCACCAGACACCAGTGAACACTGCCTGCATCCATTCCAGAAGCCCTAATGAACCTACTTTAGTATACTGATAACACTCCTATTTTAAACAAGTAACATCATTTCCATGCCAATAACCACTGTGCCAAAGTTCTTCAAAGCCATTGTTTTTTAAGTAGGTCAAATAGGTACTCTGTAATCCTATTCTGTTTACTTACCTGGTAATTTCTTTCTTATCTAATAGAAAGTCTGGCCCAGTTTAAACCAAAAAAAGAATGATATTTTACTTTGGCGTCGAGTCACTCATTTTCTAACATTAATTATTTTATTACATAATTAATCTGTATTCGTTGTGGAAAAAATAGAAAATATATATAAACAAAACAACATTTAAAGAAAAACCATCTATGACTCCCCACCCCCCATCTATTCTAAACATTTAGGTGAATATTCTGCCAGATTTTTTGCTATACAAATGTATGTTTGTATTTTTCCTTACTTGCATATTGAACATCTTTTCATATCAGTAAATAAAGATCAGTCATGCACAGTGGCTCACACCTGTAATCCCAGAACTTTGTGAGACCAAGGTAGAAGCATTGCTTGAGTCCAGGAGTTTGAGACCAGCCTACACAACATAGCAAGACCTCGTCTCCATTAAAAAAAAAACAACAAAAAAGAACTGGGCATGGTGTCGCATGCCTGTAGACCCAGCTATTCAGAAGGCTGAGGCAGAAAGATCACCTGAGCCCAGGGGGTTGAGGCTGCAGTACGCCATGATCATACCACTGCATGCCAGCCTGGGTGACAGAGTGAGACCCAAACTCAAAAATAAATAAATAATTATCAACATCATTATTTTTGAGAACTGCATTTAATTGTGTGTCATTATTTTTTTTCATTTTTTATCTTTTTTGAGTTGGAGTCTCACTCTGTTGCCCAGACTGGAGTGCAGTGGCCGCTCCCGGCCACCGCAGCCTCAACCTGCTGGGCTTCAGCGATCCTTCCGCCTCAGCCTTTCAAGTAGCCGGAACTACAGGCATGTGCTACCACGCCTGGCTAATTTTTGATTTATTGTAGAAATGAGGTCTCGCCAAGTTGCCCAGGCGGGTCTCGAACCCGCAGGCTCAGGCAATCCACTCACCTCAGCCTCCCAAAGCGTGGGATTACAGGCTGAGCCACCTAGCCCGGCTCATTGTGTGTCATTATAAGATTAGATTACCACACCTTATTTTAACCATCTGGATAAACTAATCCCAATATCACTCTTCTTACACATACATCGTTGTACTTATGTTAGATTCGCTAAGATTAATTGCTGAAAGTGAAAAGGTTGAGTCAAAGGGTGTGATCACTTTTAATACATAATGTAGAACCATTGTACTAGTTAATCCACCAGCAGCACGTTGCAATGCAGATTTCCTTATACCCTCACCAGCCCTCTGTCGACACTAAGTACTCATGTGTCATGTACAAGTCAAATAAAACAGTCCATGCTGGGAAGTGGGGAAAAGGGACAGACAGACTAGAGAATGGACGTTTATAGGCAGCGTGCTGAGATTACAGTACTTTGGAGCTCTGAATGTGCAAATGTGGACATTAGGATCATCCTAGGACGGGTATCACAGAAGGTCTCCTTGAAAGGGTTAATTCTGAGGCTAGACTTGAAGGATCATCAGACGTTAACTGTGTAAAGAACAGGGAAGGAGTAATGGGGAGAATGATCCGTGCAGAGGAAAGGTCCCAGACATGAATGTTCAGTATCTTTTCAGGAAACAATAAAATGTCCTGTAATGGTTGGACTAAAGGGTGCAGGGGAGCTGGGAATGATGAACAGGAAGGACAGACGATGAGGCTGAAGAGATGGGCCAGGGCTGGTCCAGAAGTTCTCTCTGGGTTAAGCAAAGGAGTTCTAACTATCTGGAAAATCTCCATAGGAGCCAGGATTTGGCATCATAACCTGTGTGTGGAAGACTCTGATCCAGGGGAAGAGTACTGAGAATGAACTCAGGGATTGCTTTATCAGTACCCCGCCATGAGCTCTGTGAGCCTGGAAACAACCTCTATGTCTCCTAAGATAAAGGGGTCAATCCAGGTGCCTTCCGATTCTAAATATCTATACTCCTATGAACTCTGGCACATCCTTTGACTTTTTTTTTTTTTTTCCAGAAAAGGTGGCCATTAAGATCCTGGACAAGACCAAGTTAGACCAGAAAACCCAGAGGCTATTATCCCGTGAAATCTCCAGCATGGAAAAACTGCACCACCCCAACATCATCCGCCTTTACGAAGTCGTGGAGACCCTGTCCAAGCTCCACTTGGTGATGGAGTATGCAGGGGGTGGGGAGCTCTTTGGGAAAATTAGCACCGAAGGGAAGCTCTCCGAACCAGAAACCAAGCTCATCTTCTCCCAGATTGTGTCTGCAGTGAAGCACATGGTGAGCAGGGGCCAGGACTGAGAGTCTTGCTCCTAATCCACCTGCATTGGGAGCATGGGGCTTTAGTTTACCATCACTCAAGCATCCCGAGGGCTTCAGTCCTACATGGCAGTCAGTAGTCCCTTCTGTGAGGGTCAGAAGTCTAGTCATCCCTCTTGCCTCTGAAGCAACATCCAAGGATTTTCAGGTACATGGCAACCTCCTGGCTTCTGTGGAAGTTGGCAGGCATCACTGGAAGCAGCTAATGAACATCACCTGCTCCCTGGCCCTACCCATTTCTTCAACTTCAACTTCCACTACCCACGTAGCTGGCTCCTCACTGCTTCTCAGCCTTGCTTTCCCAACTCTGTCTAAGATGCCCTCTCACCTCATATCACATCTCACGTTCTAAATCCTCTTCGTACTAAATGACCAGCTCAGTTATGTCTCCCCTGTGAAACTTTTTTCAGTCACACGTCAGTTCACATGGATCTCTCTGGCCTTCCATGAGCTCCCCCAGCTCTTACCACCTCTGTGCCCAGCAGATGAATACTCAATTATGGCATTCTTATTTTAGTTATCTGATTATTTCTTTAGATAAATCTGGACTCCTAAGGCACACTCCCTAGTTCCTCCAAGGACTGGCTCTTTTGCTCCCTCTCTATTGCTAGCCATATTGCTGGGCACACAGGAGGACCTTGACTTGCAGACCTGACTACCATCTTTACTACCAAAATTTTTGGCCACCCATCTACCCAGATCTCATTTGCGTGGTTCTGTCCAACTGGCAGAAGACAGACACTTGTCTGACATCCATGTTAGTTGAGAGGCTGCTTCTAATTTACTCCTCTGCCAGGATGGTTGTGGGAGCAAAAACTAAGATCAGTGAACTCATGGTCAAAGAATTTGTAGGGGAATTAGTGACCTAGAGGGTCCCAAATAGCAGTTGGGAGGAGGGGAGGAGGAAAAGAAGTGAACTAGAGAGAAGAACTTGATTGTAGTGGTGGTGGGTGTTTCAGATCGGTGGTACATCATCAGTCATCGTTTAGGTGGCCCTGGGCTATGATGATCTTTCCCAGGATTACAGAATCAGCCAGATCTATACTGAATGATAGAACATATGGGTGAAGTATCTTCCACATTCTATTCTACTTGGAAGAGTAATCTAGCGGAGAGTGAAAGGGAATCCAGAAGTAGGGGATGCAGACATTAGTCCTTGGAAGCTCTACACCCTGCCCTTTCTCCCAGCTCTCTGGTCTCTGCAAAGAAGTATGAATCGTAATCATAGAGCCACATTTTATTGAGTTTATGTGTCAAGACCATGCTGAGCACTGTCGACACAGCATCATACATAGTTATCACTATAGCCTATGAGGTAGTTATCAGTATCCCCATTTTACAAAGAAGGAAACTGACACATTACACACAGCTGCTATAGTTGACTCTAGAACTGACCAAGGCTGTCAACTCCAAAGCCTAGATTCTTACCCCAGGAGGCCCATCAGGAAATAGAACGTTAAGTCACTCTCTAAGAGTCCTTGGGACTGAACAGATTAAAGGTCCTCCGGAGATTGTCTGTCTGGATTCAGAATGCAACAGTGGGAGTGGAGTGTTCACAACCCACAGTGAGACCTGTTGCTAGATCTTTGCAAAATGCAGTCACCTCCCTTCTACTGAACTCTGTAAAGATAGTGGAGTTCACCCAAGGGAGTATGGACAGAAAGTTGGGGAGGCTCCAAACCTGCTGGTCTTGGCCCCCATCAAGAGAACCCTCAGTCAGAAAAATCCATGTAAGACCTCAATGACTAAGGATTACTCATTGTGTTTCAGAATGTGTCATTTCATAACATCTGGGTTTTATTTCTGGCACTAATTCCTGAGTCTATCTGTCAGAACAGACTCCAACCCTCCTCCATAGAAAATAGAACCTTTGGTCTGTTTAGGAGGTATGGGCATTTCATTGGGCTAAAGGTAATGACAGGGCTTGCTACATGATTAAAGTTGATCCCCACCAAATTTCTGTCATTACACCATCATCACCTCACTATTTCAGATCAACTGATACATTTTTTATTTTGGCATTTCACTTTGAAAGTGACTTTTCTCTGTCTTCTTCCACAGCATGAAAACCAAATTATTCACAGGGATTTGAAAGCAGAAAACGTATTCTATACCAGTAATACTTGTGTGAAGGTGGGCGATTTTGGATTCAGCACAGTAAGTAAAAAAGGTGAAATGCTGAACACTTTCTGTGGGTCTCCTCCTTACGCTGCTCCTGAACTCTTCCGAGACGAGCACTACATTGGCATTTATGTGGATATCTGGGCCTTGGGGGTGCTTTTGTATTTCATGGTGACTGGCACCATGCCATTTCGAGCAGAGACTGTGGCTAAACTAAAAAAGAGCATCCTCGAGGGCGCATACAGCGTGCCTTCACACGTGTCGGAGCCCTGCCACCGACTTATTAGAGGAGTCCTCCAGCCAACCCCCTCAGAGAGGTACGGGATCGAACACATCATGAACGATGAGTGGATGAAAGGAGTGCCATATCCCACCCCTTTGGAACCTTTCCAACTGGATCCCAAACATTTGTCAGAAACCAGCACCCTCAAAGAAGAAGAAAATGAAGTCAAAAGCACTTTAGAACATTTGGGTATCACAGAAGAGCATATTCGAAATAACCAAGGGAGAGATGCTCGCAGCTCAATCACAGGGGTCTATAGGATTATCTTACATCGAGTCCAGAGGAAAAAGGCCTCGGAAAGTGTCCCACTAATGATGTTACCAAACCCTAAAGAAAGAGACCTCAAGAAAGGGTCCCGGGTCTACAGAGGCATAAGACACACATCCAAATTTTGCTCAATTTTATAAATTACATTAGACTGCCGGTAATTAACCAAGAATATTGTTGCTGCTTTTAAATTTTTTCATGGACAATTTGTGTGGAGACATTTTGTAATTTTTAAATAAATTTGAATTTGAGATATGTATTCTTTTCCCCCAAAAAATCTATTAGCTCAGATTCTGGCTTCATTTGGGATCTTGTCTCATTCTCAATCTCTAGCACTTATTCATTTAGTCAATACATATTTATTCAGTGCCTCCTATGCTGAACACCAAACACTGTTTAAGGTACTGAGGAAATAGCAAAGAATAAGATAGGCCAGGTTCCTCCTCTTGTGTGCAGGACATTCTAGTACAGGACAAAGTTACTAACAACTATATATTTTTAAAAAATTCTTAATAGATACTATGCAGATATTTTTTAAAAGATGATCTGATATTAGAGACTTGCTACTTTGGATTGGTCATTAAGGAAGGCCACTCTGAGTAGATGTCAGCCTGAGATCTGATTGAGAAGCAGGGGTGACTCTTACAAAATGCCAAGGGCAACTAGGAGTTTTAGACTAGATTCCCGCCTAATAAAACCTAAGACAAAGGCTTCCATGTAAAGCAATTTATGTGGGAAGTGACCCCAGAGTACAGGACTGAGAAACGGGAAACAGAGAAAGCCAATATACAAGATACATGAGCAAGTTGACCGGTATTACAGATGACTGGTGTGCAGATTTGCAGAATCCTCTCAGAAGCCTTAAACACGTCTCAGACATCTGCCCAGGGTGTGAAAGGGGAAAGCATTTATGGATAAGTTTCTGCCACCACTGGTCAAAGGTGGCCCATGGTGTCATCTGCTCTGCATTTCAAGATTGTGCTGTGTGAGTACCACGTGGGTTCCCTGTGCTTTGCAGGCCTACATGTGAGAGAAGCCCTGGAGCAGGAAGGAAGAGATACACAGCACTAACCCAAGTCCAAGTACGGTCAAATAGGGCTTGCATTAAACTGTCCAAACTTGCAGGAAATAGTCACTGCATCAGTGGCTGGAGGGAGCAGTGTGGCTGAAAGGATCTGAAAGATCTGGAGTGGTGCATAGAAGTTGTCCGACACAGCCCAGTGCTCTTCTCGGACCCGCCCCCTGTTAAGTCCACTCCTTCAAGGACGCAGGAACTGGAAGGACTTAACACGATAGTAGAACAAGCTACAGCAGTGGTTCTTAAGCTGTAGTGCCTCAGAATCATGGGGAAGGCTTGTTAAAATACAGACTGTGAGTCCTGACCCCCAGAGATTTTGATTTCATACATCTGGGGTGGAGCCCAAGCATGTGCGTTTCTAAGTTCCTAGGTGATGCCGAAGCTACTAGTCAGGGCCACACTTTGAGACCCACTGAGCTAGAGTCAATTACTGCAGCTAGTCCTGAGGCTCATACCTCCCTCCTCCATCACCTGTTCTAAATCTCCCTCACTTTGGTCAATATTCCAGCTGGTCTAGATTGGGTAGTATGACCCAGACCCTCCTCATCGAAGAATCTGAGCCACTTAGTGGTCTTGCCCTTGTTAGGCTGTGTTTGTTGTGATTGCCTGCTCATCATTATCATGAAACCCAAAAGTGACACAGCAAAGAACCTGCTGGGTTCCAGACGTATTCCTCTTTAGCTCCTTATGATAATCAATAAGCCTCACCAGTATAATTTCTCCTTTCTCTGACTGCTTGCCCAACAGGCATGAAGAGCCTAAAGTGACCATGTAACATTTGTGGATTCCAATTCGCTGGAATTCTTATTGGGTCCCCTGGTGAAAGCATTCATTGCCCCCCAGGAACCGAAACCTCTAATACAGCCAGGACCAGGTTGCAGGAAAGAAGAGTGCAAATTCATCAAGTGAGTCATTGACTGTGATGGTGAGAGGATGCACTCCTACTTCCATCTATTGGTTCCCATACCTGTGTATTTTAATGATGGGGGACATATGCTAGCCATTGTTAAAGCTGAATGTATACCAAATCTTGGGGGGGGCAACACCCCAACCTTGCCAGGGTTACTGTCTCATATCTGGTGCTTAGCTGAGCCATTCCATTGTTCTGCTTATGCTGGCTGCTTCTGGTGTTGAGGTATATGGTTAAAATGAAGGGATCCTGTGGTCCTGTGCCCATCTCCTCACCTCCTTTATCAAAAAGGGGTCCTTTGAGGCAATATTGTATGAGATATGGCAATGGATTAGGTACTCTCTGTGTCTTAACATGATTGCATTGCAGGAAGGAAAGGCAAATCCATTTCCTGGAATGTTGATTCCAATAAGGACGATTCACTGCTGTGCCTATCTAAATTTATGACTCCATGGATCTGATAATCCCTGGCTTATACACAGACAGCTCTGTTTGCTTAGTCCATTAGTGTCCCATAATTAGGTGCTCAGTCTCTACTGGGACCCAGTAGCACACCAGGAGCCTGAGTGTTTCTCTGTTACAGGAAGTATGGTCACACTACAGGACTCTCCAGGGTTATGTTGTAGCCCACTGGGGCTCATCAGAGGCTCCACATAGTATTCTTAACTGCCACATACGCTGTCAGAAATGCTCAGCTAGCTCAGAAGCCTGAAACTCCTGTAATTTTTCTTTTGTGGGATCCACTTGAAACTGGCAGTCCTGATAAATGGGTTGAAGTATAATATATGTACTTCCAAAGTCTGGAGGAATTTATTAAATTTTATGCTTCTATCTTAGTGCTGGGGGTGGAAAGTGTAAGACATTGTTCTTTACTATAGAAGGAATATGTAGGCATGCCTCAGTTCATTAGTCTTCTAAGCATTTCATCAGTGTGGCATGCCCCATATTCTTCACGGAGCTTATCATCCAAACTCTGGCAGACGTAAGTCTTACTAGGGCATTCAGAGTAGTACTTGTTACTTCCTGATAGCCAAATCCACCTAGCATGTTGTCACAATATACTGGACCAGTATGATGGTCTATATAATGTCAAAATGATCACAGTTCTTTTGGACTATATTGTGACATACAGTAGGACATCTAACATTGCTTTGGTACAATAGAGTAAGTGGGAATTGCTGTCCATCCCAAAGGAACGTAAACTGGTTTTGATACTCCTTTCTGATGGAACTTGAGAATGCATTAGCCAAATCAATAGCTGCATGTCAAATGCCAAAGACTTTCAGTAAAGATATCACATCCAACGTGGCAGCTGCAACTGAGATTTGCAATAGTCTATCATTATCCTCCATTACCCAATTGCTTTTTTTCAGGAGTCTAGTGGTAAATTAAATGAGAGTGTCATAGAGCCCATTACCCTTCATTGCTAAAAAATTTTTGATGGTGATACCGATGGTTGCCTTTTCTCATGTAATTGCTCATGACTTATTAATATGTCTGGAGAAATGCTGCCATGTGGCTCTTCCTTTCATATAGTTCTTACTCCACAAGTCAGGGGTCTAGGTGTATTTGTCCCAAAAATATGCTTGGGGATTGGAGGAATCCCAAGGTGGGACCCATTATGAGATACACTTTGGGCAGAACTCCTTTCATCACCTGGTTTCTGTAAGCCCTCATCTACACATAAAGCCACAGTGGCACTCAAGAGTCCTAAAAATTTCTGGATATGTATGTACATCTTATATACTTGGAAAAGCAAAGCCTATCCTCAACAACATTGCTGCTCTTCATTGTGCATTAGATCTGTAAATTGATTTAGATCTGGAAGCTGATTAAGGGATCATTGCTTTCCCATTGTGACAGGCTGCCTTAGCCTTCTGCTCACCAGTTTTCTTTCTTTCCTTCCTTTCTGTCTCTCAGAACTTCATGATCTATTAGCCATTGTCACAAAATCTTGCAGATCAGGGCAGCCTGATTTTCACTCCAGCCTTACTAGCCATTATATTATATTCACTTTACCTCTGGCATTTAAGAAATAAAATATGATCTCTGCCATTGTATAATCCCATTATCCCTACTGCTGATAGCATGCTCTACTCCTTGGCAGCATTTCCTACCATCAATCACTGCCTGCAGTGGGCAGCCACCAGGAAGCTTTTCATAGGTGCTGATGCACCCAATTTAATGGTTTTTTTTGGTTTTTGCTGTTGTTTAAATTCCACGTATATTCTGGATATCAGTCCCTCGTCAGATGAACAGTTTGTAAGCCAGTGCATTCTGTATTGCCCTAGAAAAGGCAATGTTCTCCTGGGGAACATAGGTGGTTGTTCAGTCTCCAATCCTTTCCTCAATACTATGCCAATGCAGTTGGACCATCTTCCTCTCCTTTACTATATGCATGACCATGCCCAAGCCTCAGCAGCCATTCCAGCAGCATATTGGGACCAACTTCAGGTGTTCACCACTCCAAGTCATGAATAAGTGTTCCCATAATACACTCTGCCTTATCCTACCTTGTATTCTCCCCTCAACCTCCACCTCTGGTCTAACACCCTCAAAATCTGCTCACACACATTTCCCCCTCATTCTAACAGCATGTATTCCAGGCTCTGGAATTTCTTCAGTGTCTAAACTGTTTCCTCCCAGAAAAGAAAAATATCAAGACTTAGTATATTCCAACCTTACAATTAGATCCTGGGCCTATTTTAGGTAGGTTTCTCTCCGCTGCAAAAGATAAGGCCCTCCAGCTTTCAGTGTACCTGGAATTGAGAGTTGGCTGACTTGAGCCTGTTATAGTATTGTTGTTTTCCAGACTTCGAAGCAGTTAATAAGTTACCAAATTCCCGGGTACCACAGGATTCAATGCTTCATCCTCCACCCACACCCACAGATGAGTCTCAGCAGTATCTAGCTGCTGCTACTGCATGCCATGGGCTGTTACCACCCTACTTACCAACACTGCATCAGTGTTCTCTCGATCTCCTAACAAATGACCACAAACTTAGTGGCTTAAAACAACACAAATTTATTATGTTACAGTTCTATGAGATAGAAGTCTGACATAGGTCTCAGTGGACTGAAATTAAGGTGTTTTCAGGGCTTGGTTCCTTTCTGGAGGCTCTAGGGAGAATCTGTTTCCCAGTCTTGTTCAGCTTCTAGAGGCTGCCTATATATTCTCTGACTCATGGTCCTCTTCCTCCATCTTCAAAGCCAGCATCACAGCATCTCTCTGACCAAACTTCTGTTGTCACTCTCCCTTGACCACAGTCAAGAAAGGTTCTCTGCTTCTAAGGATCCACATGATTAGGTTGGACCTACCCAGGATAATCTCCCCATCTCAAGGTTCTTAGTCACATCTGCTTTTGACATGTAAGGTAACATTCAGATTCCAGGAATAGGACATCTTTGGTAGGTGTGAAAGGGTATCATTCTGCCTATTACAAACAGCAATGAGGTTTCTGTCATTTGGTGAGTGAACCAGCTCCAATCTCTTATCCTGAAGGTCTGCTTTCCAGGGTCATTCTGGCTATCAACCATCTTAGCCTGGATTCCCCCCAAAAGAGCCTGAGACAAAAGCTTATATGCAAGTCATTTATTTGGGAAATGATCCCAGGTTGCAGAAGATGCACAGAAGTGAAACAAGAGGAAAGCAAATAAAAAGCTGCTATTACCAAATTGGCCATAGCCAACTTATAGTTGATTCTTCAGAGAATCTTCAGAGGAAACTTATAAAATGCATCTCAGAATTGTCTGCCTGAGGGAGAAAGGAAAGCATTTTCCATCAGCAACTTTGCACCACTGGTCAAGGGTGGCCCGATGGACAGCTAACACACCCTTGCACTTTAAATTGTGAGTACCAAGTGAGTTCTGCAGGCACCCACATCAGTGAGGTTGAAGTGACAGGTATATAGCAAGAATTCAAAGGGAGGTATGGTCATGTTCTCTGAGAAACTGGTCAAAGATTTCACGGAATGAGTTGCCAGCAGCGGCTGGAGCACAAGTCAGACATGATATGATAAAATATGAACTGATCAGTATTTAAATATATATAATATATATATAATTAGTAATTAAATCAGATATATATAAAATCTGATATAATTACTAATTCATAGAATCCTAAGCATTGACAGGGCTTTTAAGAGCTTCTCTAATCCAATATTACTGTCAATGCCAAGAATTTTCTCTATAAAACCCCTATCATGAGCAATATGGGACTTTCAGGCTGGAGACTCTAGCTGATAGTAGGCAGTTCTATATTTGCCTTTCTAAATTTGGTTTTCTTTAATTGCCAACCCTTAGTCTTACTTTTTCTTAGGGAAACAGCAACTCACTTTCACAAACATTTATAGCGAAGTTTATATATAGCAAAGCTTACCACCTAATTTGGAAGTTAATTTCTCTGAGATGTATGAATAATAAATTATCAGTAGAAATTTCTCCACACTAGACAAATAGCTCCTTGAAGGCAAGACCATGTATCTTGCCATCTTTTTAATTCTGGCTTTAGTAGAGTGTCTTGCTTATATCAGGTTTCAAATGTTTATGGAATGATGAAGGAATGGAGTGAATGAACTGAAATGAAAGGAATGCCCATCTTGCCTACATTGTTAGTTTAAGAGGAAAAAAAGAACACTCAAATATCTGAACTATTTCTCTAAAACTTTATTTCAAAGTTATTCATCTCACTGTTAATAAAGTGTGTGGTTAATGCCCGGTGCCAGTGTTACCAAGCCTGCCCATTGCCGGCAATGGACTTTGAGAAAACCCATTTCCTGACACCCAAAGATTAAATTACTCTTTTAAAAACATACCAATCTCCCAATACTTGCAAAAGTATTACATGCACCATTTGCCCACCATTCTTTAAATCTGAACTTACATTATTCATCTACATCAGTGGATGTTAAAATGAAGTCATTTTAACAAATTATGACTGTACAAATCAAAATACTACTAGTTAATATTAGACAAGAGTATCTTACAAACACTACATTACATATTACTTTGCAATCTGAAACGTTACATTTCATATTTGGGTATGTTTATTTTAGATAACTGAAACTTCACAGAATTTAACAGCAAATAAAGTTTAAAAAATTTAGTTCTGTACATTAGTTCCAACTATCTCTATTTTACAATCTATAAGGCTCATGTCATAGTTCAGCACCAAAAAGATCTACAAAACTGTCTAACCAATTTTCTTTTTCATCTCATGTGATATCTTTCATTTGTTATTTTTTGTTTTAAGGTGAAAATCTGAGAAAATGCTTAATAAATTCTACTTTCAGAATTTAAAGTAGAATATACATTTTGGCTAGTCAGACTATGTAAAAACTTGAGTTGTACCTTCTTATTTTCATTGAACAAGTACAAAAAAAAGAAAAAGGAAAGAACTCTTTTACACTATGAATTTAGGTTGTCAGTCTGAGAATTTGTAATACTGAAGCATCATAATAATGCCCTGTCCCTATTCTCCCTTTCCATTTTAAATTTTTAAAAGGCAGCCAGAAAAATGTTTCGTTTATCCTTTAAAATAAGGTGCAAAGGATTGCAACAAACTTCCTCATACACGCCTCCAATAACATCTCAACATTGTTCAGCATTGAATACCGTAACGAGTTCAGGAGCACACCTAGAGCTATAACCATAGCTCCCAAATGGACCATGTTTTCTATACCAAAAGCCTACTTAATGGTAGTATCTCTCTGTTCAGAGGTCATTACAATAACTTTTGTCACTGCTGGCCTGGACTAAAAGCAACATTCCAGATTCCAGAACCAGTGTTATTGTCCCATCTCTTTTCTTCCTCTTCAGGATTTATCAATTTTAGAGAAAGGCATGTCTTGTCATCTTCAAACGAGGTTCGTGCATATCACATTTTGAGACCATATTCCCCAAGCGAGACATGTTTTTCAAAAGCCACAGGTACTTTCAATAATCTTGTTGTTCAAAGTATAAAATTCTTACATGTTTAAAAAAATGTTTAATTGGAGACCAGTACCTATGCTTTCTTCTGACAGAAGCACACGATTCATTATACCATGTTTAAAAACTAAACTTCATGCATACAAATGACCAGAGAGGTACAAAGTTTTACAGAGCCCTTAACATCATTCAAGTATATCTGGCTTTGGCCAGACCACAACAGGAAGCATCTCACGAATTGAGCAAAGACTTTCCCAAGAACGTGACAGTTTTCTAGGCTCCATGTCAGTCACATAAAAATTGAAGCAACATATAACCCTTTAAAATTGTCCCCAGACATCCCGTTCCTCCAACGTTCCCATATTCCCACCCCCTCCCCACCTCCACACTGAAGTCTTACACCTCACAGAAAATCTTAATGTTCCCCATTGCTAATGACAGCTGCTTCAGGTTCTGCTGCCGTGGCAGGGAGTCTTGGCACTTTCTTAGCAGGGCTTGGGATATGCTAAAATGAAAGCAAAAAGTTGTTGACTAAGATTTTTTTCCCCTCCAAGAATCATGGTATTCGTTAAAGTTCAAGCAGAGAAACTAATAAAGGAAAACTTCAGAGAGGTCTGTGCTAAATATATATTCTATATAACTTTTCATGAGGAGAACTAAATATGCACTTTTTGCCTTATGGAGAATTTACTATATAATTATCCATATAGCAAGAGAGAGGAAGGCTGTCACAGAGATCCACCATACACAATATTTTACTTGTTACATTCTTATATTTGCAACTCAAAACACTGGTGGCTTGATTTGCTGCCTAATTTGTACAACAGCAAAAAGCAAAATTCCATATTTACCAAAGCTGAGATAAGCAAATAAAATAAATAACTTCAGGTTATAAAGTATTCAGTTTGAAATCTGGCTTCAACCATTTACTAGCTAAGATCCTGGGCAAGTAATTTAACTTCTTAGAGCCTGATTTCTAAAATGGGGATAGTATCATTTATAAACTGCAAGGAAGTTGTCCTAAGAATTAAATAAGAAAATGTAAGTAAAGTACCTAGCATGTAATAGGAATTCAAGTCATAGCTGTGATTGTTACTTCTTGACAATCTACATTCAGTTTTGACAATGGTCTGGGATGAGATGTAAGGAGCTCAACACCCTGCCTCTACTCCATCTCTCAACAAGACACACAACGCAGACAATGTATCTCTCTAGACCAGTCTCCCTTTAAACTCTGGTATTATTAATAAACCCAGTATTTACTGTGCACTTTTTACATGCTAATAATTCAAGTGCAGAGCACTTTATAAAGCTGGAAAGGGCACAGCTGGAATCTAATCCTGGGTCTCTTGCTCTGAACTATTCTGATTTACTCACATTCCATCAAACTGAGAAATTTCAGCTAGGTCTCCTAAACTCTAAGACTTGGGGATGGAAACGTTTTACCCTGTCAAAGAATACACAACTAACACAATGAGCTTTACTTACCTCAGTCGCTGTGTTTGAATGCACAAGTCCTACTTCTTCATCTAAAGTGTCATCATTTGGAGAGGGGCGCCGAGCATAAGTTCGTCTGTGCTTTTCATCCACTCTAACTAGGTACCATGTTCCTTCAAAGATTGAATCTATTGAACCCTGGGGAATATAGTTGACTAAAGAAAAGGCAGAGAAAATCTAAAATTAGTTATACTATACAACTCATCTGGTAATAAAACTAAAGAAGTTTCATATATCCCTACAATTTTCCCTGATATCAGATTAATACTGAAGAAAGCTTTGACATCCTTATCTCAAACGCAACGTCCTTAATGTTAGTATAGCTTTCTAATAATAAGCTTTTGAATTAATTTAAACACAATTTAATATTTTTACCTAAATGATGGGTGTCCTCTCTTAGCTTCATGGTTTCAGCAAAGACATCTGGTGCCACACAAGTTCTTGAGTCAAGTCTTGATTTAAGATCACATAAACTTGCTGTTATTTTATCAAGTGTAGACCCTAAAATAGTAAATAATTCCAACATTAAAAAACTAAAAAAATATATAGCATGCCCAAAAAAAGCCTAAATAAAATGTTGCCAAAAGAAAAATAACTTTTTTTATAGAACTACTGGTTTAGTTAAAAGAGACTATGACATCTATTTGATAAACTTCCTATGACCTCTGACTAGAGATTCAGAGGTCAACCAATATTCAGTATCAACCAAAAGACCAGTTAGAAAATAGGTGGAATTTAAAACTATAAATAACTTGTCTTTAGTCAATCCAAGGTATAAATTTAAGTAATGCCAAGTTTTCATCAGTTTTTCTCTATGTTTTTGCTTCTTCCTGTTCAGGGAAAAATACAGCCAAAACTATAAATCTATAAAAATTAAATAACTTAGTCCTACCCTTTTTCTAGTTAAGGCAGATTTTTAGGGCAGAGAGTAAAAACCTGGCTATGCTAAAAGAAGTAATGAAGATTAAAATGTTTTAAAGATCTAGGGAACAGTCTCAAGGACTCACTTGAGAAGCCTATTAGATCAACCTCACCACAGCAGTTCTCAATATATTCTTGTTTTTGAAAGCACATACCTGGTGTAGCATCTTGTGTCACTTTAAGAGAGTACAGGGTAGCAGCCAAGCCAGAACCATAAGAGAACACTCCAATCCTCTTCCCTGCTAATTGCTGAGGTGAGTACCTGCGCAGGATAAAAAAAATGGTTACATTTAACTGATTCAAATCTACAATATGTGGGAAGCCATATAAGTAAAAGTAAAAATTCAGATTATAGCTTGAAGTTCTTAAGGCTCTAACTTAAAGTTTTAATATTACAGCAAGTAGACTGAAAAATAAGAGTTTTCATCTTTTAGGGAATGATGAGGCTTATCAAAGTTACTATATCACAAAATAAGTTACTTTGTCAAACATGGACTTATGGATCAACCGCAGGTCAATAATAAAAACATGAAACCAAGAACCAGGAAACCTAGCATGAAATTAACAAATGCTCTTGGAAGAGCTGTAGCCTCAACCCATGTATGCTTCAAGTCAATGGACAACAACAGATTAGAAAGCCTAAAGATAAGATATTCTGCAGTCTACTAGCAACATACCTAACATTAGATTTGGTCTTAGAAATCTAATATACCCAAAATGAAGGGAGTTAAGTAGGCGATATTTCTACTTACTGTGCTAAAACAGAAGCAAGGGAACCGTATACTGAAGATGTGTACATATTTCCATTTTGATTTGATACAAGCAAAGACGCCTTTGTTTTCTGATTAAAGAGTTCAGAGCTAGCCTTCATAAATGCTTTTTCCACATCTCTATCAAAATAGGTGTCTTCTAATTTAACATCCCTGAAAGATGTATTTTAAAAAGGACGATTTTACAGCATTCAAATCCTACATTTTTATTACATTAGACAGTAGGCCTAATAAACACTCAAATCTCTAAGTAGATATGATTCTGTTTTCCTTATTAAAAGCAAGTAGTAGCATGCTAATTGCTATGGAAGACATAACAATTGTATATGTATATATATGGTCCTTTTTCTCAAGGGTTTTTATAATCAAGTTAAAAGTACTTGATTTGAATGGGTTAATAGAACAACTGAAGCTTTGTTGTTATCAAATAGAATACTAACTCAAGTTCATAATAGTGTCTACTTAGGTGGAAAAATCATGATATTACAGAAACCAAGTCTTAAAAGTCAAGTAGAGGCTGGGCGCAGTAGCTCACACTTGGAATCCCAGCACCTTGAGAGACCGAGGCAAGAAGATTGCCTAACTCCAAGGGTTCAAGACCAGTCTGGGTAACTTGGCATGACCTTGTCTCTACAAAAAAATCAAAAATATTAGCCAGGCATGGTGGCGTGCACCTGTAGTTTCAGCTATTTGGAAGGCTGAGGTGAAAGGATCACCTGAGCCCAGAAGGTGGAGGCTGCAGTGGCTGTTGAGTGCGTGCACTCCAGCCTGGGAGAGACAGTGAGACTCTGATTAAAAAAAAAAAAAAGTCAAGGAAAATTTTATCAGATGGAGAAAGGACACAAGAAGGGAGAAATAGAATGAGTTTAACATGCTAGAGAGCCTAAAAAGTGAGAAAAAGACAAGCGGAGTATAAAAGCAGATGCCAAGCGTGGCAGTGAGCACAGAAAGAAGGGGCAGGATAAAGAGAAGGGCAAGGAAAAGAGCTGTAGTAAATATAGTCATTTGTGTGGTTGTTTTAATAGGGTGACGAGAATGAAAGTTAAAGGAGGAAATCAGAAAATCTGAGTAGAAATGACAAAAGAATTTGGGTAGGTAAACTACCACCTTTGTGGGACTCAGTTTCTTCACTGATAAGATACATGACTTAAACTAGATGACTTCTAAGATCTTTTTGACTCTAAATTTTTCAAGTTTGTACAAATAATAATTTAAAAGATATAAAAAGTGCTCTAATATTAGAAGGGACAAAATTATAACAGCTCCTCTTACCCAAAGGCTTCCAGGCCACTATAGATACTATTTTTATCTCTGTTCTGGTCATTAAGAAAGTCATTCAGCAACATCCGAGCTAGAGATTTCTGGACCAGTTTACAATATGGTGAGTGAAAGATCATGAAGCCGAAATCATTCAAGGTAAAATCTTTTTCATTTCCCTCTGAAAAAGAAGTCCAAGGAAACTATGAAATTCATGTATGTTATAAAATTTTCAAGTTTGACTTTCAATCTAAGGCTAGGATATTTTTATATCTTTTATCAGAAACCAAAAATATACTGTAGAGTGAAATCTGTCTATAGTTTAAAGTGTATATTGAAAAAGACATCTAGAGACAGAACAATACTACTACATCACTGATTTTCAAATTGAAGATTCATAACACATTAGCAGGTTATATCATCAATTTAGTGGATTAGGACCAACTTTTTTAAAAAATAGAATACTTTTAAAATGAAGTAGAGTAGAAAAACAGCAAACCGCATAACACACAGCACAGGAAAGTAATTTTATGACACTTTTGTTTCAGTTTCGCACACACATACAATACAAAATGTACTCTTTGCTGTGGATCCCAAAAGTTAAAAAATCACTGTCCTGTTAAAAAAATACTGGCAAGCCAGGCTTGATGGCTCAGCCTGTAATCCCGCGTTTTGAGAGGCTGAGGTGAGTGGATTGCCTGAGCCCGCAGGTTCAAGACCCACCTGGGCAACTTGGCGAGACCTCATCTCTACAATAAATCAAAAAATCAGCCGGGCTACTCAGAAGGCTGAGGCGGAAGGATCGCCGGAGCCCAGCAGGTCGAGGCTGCAGTGGCTGGGAGCAGCCACTGCACTCCAGTCTGGGCAACAGAGTGAGACTCCAACTCAAAAAAAAATACTGGCAATTACTATGACATTTTACATATAACAAGAATGCTTCTTATCCAGAGCCACTACATTCCTTAATATTTGTTATTAAATGTTATTTTTAACTCTCTCTCATGACCTCTTTCATATGATACTGTGTGTTATGACAGCATTAATTCAAATACTATCCATTTCAGTTCCTCAAGAACTTTTTCAGGATTAAACTGAAATTAATGATAGTATAAAAGCAAATACAAATTCGCAGGTCAAGGGCAAAGAGATTACTGGGGGTTGGGGATCACTTCAGGAATGCACTTCAGGAATACAGTTTTCCCTGAAACAGTCTGTAAACTAAAACCTTGTTAAAATAATGCTCTCAAAAGATGAACAAATTCAATTTACTTTCTTTACTCCACTTGATTTTCTTATAAAAGGTAAATCAACCTAAGTATTTTTGCAGAGATATACCTCATTTTCAAAGTTCAACTCTTCTCCTTAATTACACATTCCCAGAAACTATGTGTAAATGATGTTTGATGAATGAGGAAGAAATGTTTTGTATAAAGATCTAAATGAAGTATGCCTACGAAGTAGCTTTTCACCAGATACCCAGGCATGTTACATTGCCCTCAACAGATACCAAAACTAAGGAAAATGTCTTTCACCTTTCTGCCACTGGGCACGGATCTTTTTGCAGTAGACAGAATAGCAGCGATCTAATGCACTGAGGTAGCACTGTATGGAGAGTTTTCCATCCACTATGGGATATTCAGAGAGCATATCAGGCTTGTAAAAGTCATAGGCATGTTGCATGTGTGTCCCACGAAGCCCTACGAGAACAAAAAGGATGATGTCTATGCACTTCGGCTTCTTGATATTTGTATGTTATTTAAGTATACTGCATTATCCAAAAACTTTCCTTAACCATCTAATCAATTCTCACCACTTGCAGTACAGAAATCACAAGGTGAAGCCAATATAACTGAAATGAAACAGTATCTATACACAGTCCTAAGAGCCCTTTGATACAGGTATACAACTTTCTATGTAAATTTCATAAACCTAACTGGGAGATCATAGTTGTTCCACTGAACTGAAGACAAACTTGTCAGTGACTTGAGTAAGTTACTATTTAGGTTATTACTTAAATCCTACTTTAATTCATTTTACTTCTTTTTAAAAGTGGAGATGATACCACCTACTTTATAAAATTGCTGTAAAGATTAAAAACACACACAAAACATTTCATAGGTAATACCTGCATTTAATGAATACTCAGTGAAGGGTAGCTCCTATTTCTGTTTTCAAATTTTTCCCTCTATTGTGCAATTTTTAAAAAGACACTTTCCCAAATACTCACCTCGTTCAAAAATTAAAGGAGCATTTGGCCCAATGAGCAGAGCTACGGCTCCAACTCCACCTGTAGGTCTAGCATTTCCTGTAGCATATACAGCAATATCTCCTGCAACTACCAGGGCATACCGTCCTGAAAAATATTTTAAATTACTTCACGAGAAGGTGGCCAACACTGTAAACACCACACATGTAAACTAGAAGTTCATTTTATTTTCCCCAGAATATACTTTCCCATGTTTGATAAAGAAAGAAAATATTCTGATTAAGTTTTGAATAGAACATTTGTCCTATGGGACAACCAATTCATAATACAGATAAGTTGAAAGACAGCTATCTTTCTGAATATATTCAAACAAGTATGCACAGCAAAAATTTGTATATTGCATTAATTAAAAGGTCACTTGGATCTACTCATTCTGAAAAAGAGATTTTTGTAGGGGAACAGAGACATGTAACATACCATCCCAAGAGCTGGACTCAATCCAGTTAACAGCATTGAAGACAGCTGCTGTGCCTCCATAGCAAGCATTAGTTGTGTCGATCCCTTCTATGTCTGTATTGCCAGACTCCTCAAACAGCTGCATCAAATTTGTCTTCACCGACTTTGATTTGTCGATGATTGTCTCTGTTCCAACTTCTAGCCGCCCAATGCAATCATAGGAAAGATTATTTCTCTCCATAAGATTCTGAACCACAGTCATGCAAAGAGAGTTGATATCTTCTCTATCTGTACAGAAGCCCATCTTGGCCTGGCCCAAGCCAATGGTATACTTTCCAGCATCTACACCATCATATTTTTCCAACTCTGCTTGATCAACATATTGAGAAGGAAAATAGATTTCAAGGGCAACAATTCCCACATCTTTTGGCCAGCAAGCTTCTGCAGTCAAAGGAAGTGACCCGGGCATGGTGAGAGAGCTTTAGAAAGAAACAACAACAACAACAAAAATCACCATTTTAGGTCATAAGTTTGATTTTCAAGTTCAAAACTGAGAAACAGATATTAAGGAGTTTGGCAATCTGAAATATTAGTTTCTCTAACTGTAGTAAAGCAATCAGTTGTAAATATGTGAAGTAGCAATCATATGAATAGGATACTATCATTTAAAAGTACACTCTTTTAGAAGGACTTCCACTTTATTACAAAACTGGGCATCTTTAGTTTTAAAACATGATTATTAGAGGTAAACAACACTCATAAAATTATTCTATATTGTAAAGAACACTAAGATAAAATACAATGGACAATTTAGAAATATGGCTGGCAAAGCAGAATTCAATCATCTGACTTATTCCTGACCACTCAAAAAATCATTCATTCGTTATAGATATATTGATTATTCACAGCTATTGACTTTATAGGACTTCAAAATCATTTGGATCAAATAATATTGCATTCTTCATCAATCTAAACAATCTCAGCAAGTAGAAAAGCCAAAATATAGAGGTTGACCAAGACACTCTGCACAAAGCCCCTGCTATTATAATCCTATCTTTCCAAAGAACCCACAAAGAACACCAATGATTAAAGTTTTGGTGCAAACAGCCTCGTAAGAGCATTATGTCAGGGACAAACTCTCACATTTCAGTAATCAGCCTGAATGTGAATGGACTAAATGCACCACTGAAAAGACATAGAATGGCAAACTGGAAGAAAACACATGACCCAGTAATTTGCTACCTCCAGGAAACTCATCTCACACACAGGATGCCCACAGACTCAAAGTTAGAGAATGGAAAACAAATTTTCAGGTGAATGGATCGCAAAAGAAGGCATATCAGACAAAACAGCCATTAAGCTATCAAAAAATAAAGCTTTGTGCAGACACATTCCAGGACCTATCAGAGTCAAACACCAATATTCTATACTTTCTAACAGCTAGTATGCAGGCAACAAATGATCACAAAACTACAAGATATCACTTATTAAATCAGGGAAACAAATCTGATCATCTGAAAAGTGGTAAGTCAGTTTTTATATTATTTGTGTGGCAACTAACTTTTAGATACCTCTCAAAACCACTCCTCTTTTTAAATAAAGGCACTAAGAAGTTGGACTGTTGCCACACTATGAAGACTTTCAGTGGTATCTAGATTTACTTACCAACTGTAACAAAAAATATTAGCCACTTAAGACCATGGTTATATGTCCATGGGCAAGGCACTTAACCTATCAAAGCTTCGCTTTCTTTAAAGATTACATTTGTTAGGAAAAGACGTTTCAAACAGTGAAAGGGTTAATACACAGAAATGGTTACAAGCTTGTTGGCTGGTAGTTATTCACATCCCATGACACCATGTTCCTGCTGAAGCTGCTGCAATTACCAGTATTGGTACTTCTGCTTCTGAGTATCTCAGAGACCCAAATTCCCACTGCTGCTGCTGCCACTGACATGAACAGGATAGTTACCTCCTTCCCACCTTCTAATCTTTTTTGAGTACTTCCATCAGCATTCTACACAGAACCCAGCTGGCACAAGAGTCAGTGAAATGTAGTTGTCAGGCTTTGAAGAGTGGCTCAACCCCTCAGTTTCAGAGAAAAAAAATCCTTTCCATACCTAAAATTCTACAACTCAATTTCCTTTCCAACATAATTGGATGGTACTATTTAGGTGGCAGAATTTCAGCTTTTCATTGACCCGAAGGTCTTGGTTTATGAAAGTTACCTGGGCCACACTGATTTCACTACACTTCTGTATTTGCCAACCCACCACTAATTTGACACCTAAATATGCAAAGTAAAACCCTAGATTTATGTCATTTCTCCTCTGCCACTGTACAAACTCTGGTATAGTATTTGGTAATAAAATTATACACCATTGCCACAGTAAGTTGTTAATTATTAAAAACTTGAAAGAATATCAAAAGTAGAAAGGCTCTGTCCTTAAATAATACCTATCCTTACAGCCTGTGCATAGGTTATCAAGGTATCAATACAGTTAAGTCCTTTTGTCAGTAGGTTCTTGGAAACCGTGACTTTAAGCAAAATGACATATAACAAAACCTATTATTCTCCTCATCACATTATAATGAAATGATGTTGAAAGAAATGCTACTCAAGGAACTGCACAGTTTCATTCAAAGTCACATTTGAAATATGTTTAATAGGAGACCTCTTTGCCCTCAACTATCCTCTACCTTGTGAGATAGTAAGATACAAGCACATAATAAAAAACAGTTAACAACATAGTCACATAATATTATGGAGAACTTTTTAACCCAGCATGACAGTAGGGTAAAAAATGTAAGGAAAGATTTCCTGTTACAGGTGCCTGACTTGAGCCTTGGGAATGGAGAGGAGTAATCAGTAAAGCGCTATAAAAACAGATGGTAGTGGAAGAAGATTTAGAACAGAGTGAACAGCATGAACAAAGGTACACTACAAAAAACTATACAAGTTTTATTAATTTACTGGAATGAAACATGAGCCCCAGTGAGTGGACCAGGCAAATAATAAGTCAAGAAAGTAGATAAGAGACAGATCATGAAGGTTCTGGTATGCAGATGATGGAAGCTTCAATTTTATCATGAAGACAATAAGAAGCCATTACAGAGCTTCAAAAAGGAATAATATGATCATGTTAGTTGTCAGATCAGTGTTTTTCCAATACTGGAATCAATTTAGTAGATGGCAAACGTTTTTTAAAAATGAAACAGAAAAGAACTGAAACTATCACATTGCATGGATGTAAGGGTATTTTTAATCAAACTTTAGTAGTCATTGCTGTTGAGTCAGTCTCACTCTGGCACCCAAGCTGGAGTGCAGTGGCATGATCATGGTTCACTGCAAATGCCAATTCCTGGGCTCAAATAATTTTCCCACCTCGATCTCCCAATTATAGGTAAGAGCAACCGTACCCAGTCTCATCAAACTTTTGTTTCAATTACTCATATATATACTGGGTTGCAATATAAAGTATATTTCTTACTGGTGGCAAAGTCAAAAAAGTTTGAGAGCCACTGTTTTACAGTTACTGGTGTTGTGTAGAGAATGGATTTGAGCTCTCCTTCTCCATTAGGAAGTTGACACAGCAGTCCAGATAAGACATAGGTCATGAACTAAAGCAATCGCTATAGGTAGGATGAAAAGGAACAGCTTCAAAAAATATAAAACAAAAACTTGGCAGAAATTGTATTGACTAGATGTTAGGGGAAAAAGGAAATGTTCAGGTTGACTGAGATTTCTAACCTCAACTGTTTTATGATTTGACAGGCACATTGTCAGATACACTAAGAACAGAGA